>PTRB01000013.1:141005-281928 GCA_025094155.1 Lichtheimia hyalospora FSU 10163
TGGTGGAAGGAGTTGTTGACGTATGCACTCGTATGGATGGGTCGGCCACTGTGGGCTTGGGATGCTTTAAGTGTCCTTTTATCAGACCGAACAAGTTCGGCCCATTCGAGTGTAGCACCTAGAATAGTTCTCGTTCTCTTTATATGTTAGACTTGAAAGATAAAAAAGAGTGTCACATCAATATACATTATGTCAAAGTGTGATTTCTTGCAGTCAAGAAAGAACTATTGTATCTCACGTGCCTGAACGTTTCCGTCATCATACTAACCTTACACGATCACCCATCCCATTCCGTACGATTAGCTCCTGTCAAATGGTCTTAATAATAAAGCCTTGTGTGCTTCAGTGTTTGTGTTTGAGAGACACATTGATAACGTATACAATTATTCAATTACATGATTCAACAAACATGCTAAAACAATCTCTTTCAATGTGATTACTTTGTTACGCTAGGTGCAATTACATAGTCTTCAGTATCCAATTTGTTGTAGTAATGCATAGGGTAATCGATATTGTTATTGATGTTTTGACTAATTCTATACTAGCATGATGCATGACATTGACAAAATACAGGTTTGACTATGGCTATTAATATAGTATCCAGGCATCCTTGACATGACCACCTCTATAATCTCGCGGAAACAATCGTGGTGGTCACTAGCTCCTGTCAATCCAGTGCAAAGTCTTGTCCCCGGACCTTGCGTAATGCCCACCAATATGAAGTGATAGTACCTATAGCAACATCTATGAGTCGTTCCAAGTCTGTGAATCAAAACAAGTTATTATCATACCTGACCAAAGTGCATACGGCTGATAAAGAGCATGAAAGAAATGTGTCATAAATAGGCTGTATATCGACAATTCTAAAAGATGCCTACCTGTCCTTCCTCGTTCATATACCAAGATTTGCAACCTGATGTCCAAACAGTGCCGTCGAAACTCTTTTTCAGCTTTCCAACGAATTCATCGACAGCCGTTTCCTTGGGTTCAATGGCAGACGCCTTTTTCTTTAGCATGTGCTTGATACATTTGATGGCAAATTCTACTTGGCTACAAGTATAAAAGTTAAAAGTGATGCATATTGGACCACAGTATCCTATATGTACCATTCAATCATTGTCACCACTGAATTGTGACCGAGACCTGACGAAGGACCCAATAAGATGAAGAAGTTCGGGTATCCGGATGCACACACGCTCTATTTGCTATTGTTAGCCAAGTGTTGAAATGTTGAATTGAAGAAATGAGTACCTTGTAAGTCTTTGGGAAGCCACGAGCGAAATCCTCTGCCATGGATCTACCATCCTTTCCTCGTACTACATGAAGAGCCTATTAGCAATCATAATCCATCATGTACCAAAGGTACTTACTATTCAAGTTTCCAGTGAATCCTTGGACATCAAATCCTGTAGCCAATATCAGGATATCCACTTCAGTGTCATTTCCATCCTTGTCAACCAAGGTTCTTCCTTTGACTTCAGCAATGCCAGATCGAATAACGCTAACGTTTGGTTTGGCACAAGCTTCCAAGAAAAGTTCTGATTTAGCGATACGCTTACAACCAATGTTGTAATCTATAAATGGAAGCATAAGTTTGAATGAAAACTTGTATGGATATAATTGCATATGTACCAGGTGTAAGAACGGGAACAAGATCAGGACGACCTGCACGGGTGAGACGCCAAGCAAAGATCTTTTTCATGACAGCAGTAATCCGTCGAGATAAAAACGAATTGGGATAACCAAAGATGATATAGTAGATTTCATGCTATAGCACAAGTATGTGTGAGTGCATGTGATCATATTTCAGAGTATTTGAGGATACCGTACCTGAATGAAGAGGAAGTTGCGGTAGAAGCGCATAAGGAAGGGGACCCATCGCAATAAAAACTTGAAGATCCTTGGATAAGTGAATTGATCTATGCTATAATTTAATTCTAGATGCCAAAACGAGATGATTGTTATCGCGTATTACCTCGTGGTACAACCCATGCAGGTGTACGCTGGTAGCTATACACGTGTGATGCAACTTTCCGTAACTCTGGAATCACTTGAATAGCACTGATAGAGTTGTGTTACACATAGATGTATGCAAGAAGTCTCTTTGAATTGCACTTACGATGCGCCACTGCCGATGACAGCTACCTTCTTGTTGGTATAATCAACCGAGGAATCCCATTCGGTGGTATGCACAATGGTTCCCTGGAAACCTTTGAATTCTTCAGGTATATGTGGAATACGCAAGGGACCCAAGCCAGCAAAGCTAAAAGATTCATATGCAATGAACAATCAGATCAATATCTCTGGTTGATCCTACTTACACAAAGTCATAGTATCCTTGTCCTGTCATTTGGTGGTTGACAACACTTCGCCATTCCACTAGCCATTGCTTGCGATGATCGTCCCATTCCGTTTTGATAACTTCGGTTTCGAATCGCGTCTTTTTGTAGAGATCATATTTTCTAGCCACATGAGAAAGGTAAGCTTGAATCTCGGCTTGACCACTGTAATGCGATGTCCATGCTGAATTCAACGGTTAGAAGCAAGAGAAAGGAAGAAAAGCGACTCGAGTGACATACTTGGATTAAGTTCAAACGAAAGCGAGTACAAATGACTTGGGATATCACAGGCGGCGCCCCAGTATCGGTTATTCTGCCAGGTACCTGCAACATCAGTATTTATCTCGAACAAGTCGACTTGAATGTTAAGTTCTTGTTTGAGACGAATAGCAGAACAAAGGCCACTGAAGCTATACAAGGATTTCTTTGTTCAACATTTGATTTTTTGGATGACAAACGAGGAGTCATATGCATACCCAGTTCCAATGACGGCAGCTGTCTTTGCTGGCATGTTGATTATATTAAGAGGTGAATCTCGATAGGAAAAGAAGAAACAAAACAAGCTTATATTTCTTTATTCAAAGGCAGTTATTGTTCCTGCAGATGCATGTAAGCGGGAAACAACCTTTTTTAGAAATACAATCCGCCAGATGAATCGGGAATCGATATTAGCATTTTACCCCACTCGCTGGTTCCCAGTGCCTTGCCCCAATAGAAAGATATAGCTCTTTGTCAAACATATATCCTTGCTCCCAAGCTTGTATGGCTCCCACGTTAGTCATCGCGTTCAATACAGCTCTTTTATCTTATTAATGAGAGAAACATAATTATTATCTATAACAAATGAGATACGAATGGGGTTACAAGCGATGAGATAAGCATATTTTTGCCTTATATCGGATAATAGTGATGACCGTGCTCCATGCGTGCTGAGTCATGATTTTTTTTTCACTCCTGGGTAAGGGGGGGTTGTTATATACAAGTAAAGCATGAGCATACGATCCGATGGTTCGTAAAGTACTACCAAAAGAAGAACAACATGTGTCAAGAATGTGGGCGACAGGTTTGAAAGCAAATAAGCCTGTTATTCTTCGATGCAATTTCATTATGGGGATTCATCTCGATGAAAAGTTACCATTGTTAATACAACCAGGAATGGGATATACGGAGTATTGTATTTCAATCCTCACCTACACATATCGTTGCAACACGTCAGTTTGATCGTGACAATAGATGTATCGAGTAAGCAACCATGTCACCATAAAGGTACATTAAGATATCATCAACAATGGCGTGTTGCACGTGGATCCCGTTTCTTACAGGTCGTTCTTTGTGTGTGTATGCTAATCTCATGATTCCAACACAAAAGCTTACAAACAATGAGCAGCAATCTCTCTTTTACAGTGAATTTTTTGGTAAACGGTTATCGACATGCAAGGCTTCAAATAGGAGTCCTGATCCTATGGGTTGATTACACAGGTTCCACAAGAATCATGCATGGAGAAAGACTAAGAAGAATTTGGATTGAAAAGAAAGGAATTCCGCTTTATCGTATTAATGCGGATCTATTATTGAAATGTTGGATGCTGACTTTGCTCGTTAGGTGGAATGGTATTGTTGTTTTGCTCTAGAGCATCTTTCATTAGAGAAGTTTGAATAAAGCTTTGAATGGCTTGACAATCACATCTTTAAGATGGAGAGTGAGTACAAGGATAAGTCCAAATGCATGTGTTTTTTTTACCCCTCATGCAGCAGAAGCTCATTTTTCAATTTAAAGACTTGATTCTGTAACTGAGTGCGCGTATGATATAGGCGTTGATTTCGGTCTCTAAGATCTTCATGTCGCGTCTTGAGATCTTCTATCCATTGCTTTTTACGCTGACGGCATCGAGCAGCTGTTATAACAATATCCAATCAGTGTGAGCTCCAAAAGAGCCCGCCCTGATCCCCGTTACCTGCTGCACGATTTCTTTCTAATACACGTGTTCGTTGGTTGTCAGAGAATGGATCATTCGCTAAAGGCATCGTGGAGTCGTTGGTATGATTGGAAGAAGAGGAAGACGAAGTGGTGGTATTGGTCTCAGTTGCTAGATCCCAATTGATCTTGGCATGGTCATCCATCAGTGAAAAGATAAAATAAAAGAAGTAAAGCGGTTATTATATTATGAACGGTAGAGCTTTTGTTTAAATTGCATATATAAATATGCGTATGCGGTGTGCATGTATCGGAAGCATCTACTGCTCAGAACATATAATATAAATAAAGATCTTATCATCCCCTTACTTTTTGCAAATATGTTCTTAATCTCTTCCCCCCTCCCTTTGCCTAAACGGTATAGCTAGTTAATCAAGATCAGAATGCAATTGTCGGGAGCGACACATCCAAGTTTTCTAAAATTCGCCGAGATAACTTTGGGACATGATTCATTGCTAGTAAAACTCTAAAGCGCAAGTTTACTAGGCCTATGCATAAATGACTCTTTCCCGCCTGAGAACAAGATGGGCTATCAAACAATTGCTCAATTATCACTATAACAACACTAGATCATAGTTCTAATAATACACATACGATCGTACATTAGTTTTTATAAAGAGTGAAAATTAAGTATCTGTGTTTTGGCTAATGGGTTTGTCATCATTGCCAGCAGATGATGTGTTTGTTGTGTCTGTAGAAGTAGGAGTGACTGTAGTAGATGATCTGGATGAGCTTGGGTAGGAACCGGCAATGCTGCTTCTTAATGAGATGCGTCGGTCTTCGGGTGCTACAAGCATGCCATCGGATCGAAACCAATGTCGTGTAGCAAACTTGCGTTGCAACTCGATCACCAACTTGGATTGGTTTTCGTTTTCACTTGTTCGTTCGAGAGGTGGTTCGCTTTCCCACTTGATGGTGTAATCCCATTTACCCGCATTGAGACCGTTGATAAATTCATCCCATTCATTATTGGTGAATGTCAAATGAAGCTTGGATCCACTCAGTTCCTTGGTCATTAATAATACGCCTTGGCCAACCACCTTGGTCAATTGCATCATGCGTTCACCCACGACAATGTTACGTCGAAAAGCTGCCCAATTGGTTTCTGTTAACAAGGGTTCTAACCATCCACGATAGGCTTTCATGTTGGTGTTGCGTTCACGATCTCGATCCCGTTCGCCAGTATGGATTTCACTGGTATCATCAGGGATGGGAACCACTTCACTTGGGAATAATGCAGCAAAGCATTTCTGGAATTGTACAAATGCCAAATAAAGTCGGAAATAATCGCTGTTATAGTAGATGCCGTTCTGGTTCATGCCATTGTCGAGATGGGGTTTCATATTGGAGTGCGTGGTGAGAATACGTAAAGCAGGTTCAAGTAAATCGGCTGCTTGTTCTGGTTTGCGTGATGGATCGGAATCAAAGTTGACAGGTGCTTGTTCAATGGCTAATGTAAAATCATCAGGTAATCGTGCTACTTTTTGCTCCAGATCCGATAATGTGATGCTTCTCATCCGACTGATGATCTCGTCTCCTATAAACAGTAATCCCACGTGAGTTTTGTCATACAAAGACAATAGATTGGAGATGGTTCATACGTCTCTGCTCAAATTCACCATGTCGATGAGGAATCTTGGGTTTCTTGACAGATGCTGGAAGTGTAGCAAGTTCATAAGGATAATTCATATTGTCAGGTAATTGTCGTTTTCTCTTTCGCATCAGTGATGCTTGTGTAAGTACACCTTGCTCAGCGTATCGCTGTAATAGAGCTGGTTCTCGAGAAATACGCCCATCTTGGTAATAAAATCCTCTTTGCTTTGGTTCCATCAAGACTTCATCAGGTGTTTTCGAGATGCCACTTGCATTTGCAGCTCCAAGTAATGTTTGAAGATGTGGATATCGTGCAGTTGTAAACTCTGGTTGTTGTTGTTGATGATGTGGTGTGGAGGGTTGTGTAGGTGCTAATCCAGGTTGTTGTTGTTGTGATGGCGGTGGTGGTGGTGGATGTTGTTGTAAAAGAGATTGAAAGTTGGTATATGAGCGTACTGCAAAACTATCTGCCATGGCATCATCACTTGTACAAGTTGAAGAAGGAGGGAAACTACTACTTGTACTACTGCTACTACTTGGCATATGTTGTGATGGTGGTGGTGGAGGTGGAGGAGGAGGAATTGGATCATGGGTAGATGATGATGGTGGTGGTGGTATAGGATGAGGATTGCTATCTAGACAATTGACTGATAAAAGACGTGTAAAAGGTGAATCAGCTGAAGTAGATGCATCGAGCCAGCGAGCATCAGTGTGGGGTTGCGGTGCCTGTGTCGGGTCGTCATGGAAACCATTGACAAAGTGGCAACAGGAGCTGTTAGCTGTCAGTTGAATGACACCCATTTCCGGTCCAGTAGTATGATTCATATAATCTCGGAAAAGAATACGATCTTCGTGGACTGGTTTAGCAAACTTGACATTGTCACCGAGAGCGTATGTGATGCAGAATAGTAGCTTTGCAATGCGATCAGTATCTGGAGCCTTCTTTAGGATTTGTTTAATAACTCGAAAGAGATCGAGTAACTCGTCATCGGTAAGAATATCGTCTGCTTGTGCTGGATAATATCTTCCCAGTAAAGTAGCTTTCAGTAGGCAATCGCCAGCAGGGTCATTGGGCTCAACTGGTGTAAAAGTGTTCATAGGAAAAGGAGGATGTCTTGTTCCACAAGGACCTACTCTTGATCAAGTTTCTCCAGCCTGGTGCGTGAGAACCCCGCTTCCATTGCAGCGGGATAACACTACTCTCTTATCGTTGTTTATCTGGGAATTTGTTGAGTCTCATTGAATCATCATACCGCACCATTCATTCTTTCAACATGGATCATTCACTAGCAGTGGGCATGGATTCATTCTTTTAGAGTAGATCAATACACATTCTATATTTATAAATCATGTACTCTCTTCTTGCTGCACTATGATTTCCATAGAATCTATTTACTGATAACAATTGATTGACGTCGTGGGTATTGACCCGTTTCTTCCGGTGGTATGGGACATGTGCCTCAGTGTAACCTCTCTTTTCACATTCCAATTTTGTAGTTTCTGTGTCCCATAGTGCTATCTTGTTTTTATCTGGCACCTATAATAAAGATAAACCATAATTCATATATTTGAGAGATTCACACACAGTAATAGAATGGGGAAAAAGCATGATGCAATAAAGAATGGATTGGAATCAGTGGCGGAAATAAGGTACCAAAGATGGGACGAAAAATTGTACTCGGGATCACCCAATTTTGCGTCTTGTATTAGTCGCTGTCTCAGGTCATAGTGAATTGTGGGGTAGTAATATAGATGCGCGGTATAGATGCAACCGCTCATGTGCAACAATCAACCAATCTTGTCAGACCTGGAAATCGGGTGCCATCTTTTGCTTTTTGACGCTTTGCCTGTTTCATTGGGACCCTTTAAGTCCCTTTTTTCACCGACCCATTACAATGGTAAACTTTAGTGTATGCGATTATCATACAGATCAGTACGAATGATAGCATCCTACAACCGATCATGGTGACTAATCGAACTACTAAAAAGGACATTCGATTACTAGATGAATGGGGTACTCAGCTCATTCTAATACTAGTGCACATTACTATATCATTGAATCAAGTGGATCATTTGAAAAGAAAGAAACTCATAATAAAGATAATGCTGCATTATCACCTTGACAAGATATGGGTTGCTCAAGCACAAATGTTTATTCAGTAGCTGAAATGGTTGGGCATAGCAAGGAAGTTACACACAGCGCGCCAATCCAGCTGAGATGAATAATAACCTTGGTTGCCAAGAGAGGTAAATCCTCTTGAGTTTGCGTTGACCAATATGAGTGAGCAGTTGCAGAATAACTTTCGAGAGTCGTTACGTGGTTTCAACCTTTCACGGTCTTCACCTCGCATATCTTTACCTTCTGACAACCAACCATCAGGCGGTGGCAACAGCAATCCTTTTGCAGCATTTCGTGATTCAGCATCCAATGTATTCTCCAATGTATCCAATACAGTCCAAGGCTATATTCCACTCAATCTGAACGGTGAAGAAGAAGAGGAACCATGGTATCAAATGTCAAGAGTCGAGGTGAGACCACGTTTAAAGCATGACAACGGCAGAAAACCACTCATAATGCATCTATAGCGGGTGATGGCCTTTGCTCTATGTCTTGCATTAGGCGTCGCATGCTTTTTCCTGGTGAGTAATAAGCTGCATATCATTGCATCAAAGTTTGTTAACATGATGATGGTAGGCATTCTTTTTATTCATACCCATGGTGCCCTTATTCCCGGGAAAATTTGCAGCAACATTTACATGTACGTTAATCCATTCATTCATTGTTCAATGACTCATCAAGGATATGTAGTGGGCAGTATATTGATTCTGATCAGTATTGCCATGTTACGCGGTCCTATGGCACATATTCGTCACATGATGTCGGTAGAGCGTCTCCCATTCACGCTATCCTACCTTGGTACAATGGCAATGACCTTATATTTCTCACTTGGCGTAAGTGATGAATGGATGGTATGGATTCATGTCTTTATTCAATTCAATATAATAGGCAAGAAGCTACATCTTGACAATCATCTCAGCAATCCTGCAAATCATTGCACTTGTTTGGTAAGAGTCGCGTGGAGGTTGAATGTAAGATTATACTCACAATGGCTATTGCAGGTATTTCGGATCATACATTCCAGGTGGTGTGGCAACACTGCGTTACGGATCAGCATACGTTGGACGACAAGCAGCATCTCTTTTGCCGATATAAATAATATTACTTTAATAATAATAATAAAAGATGGATGATATGGAATGCGTGTGTGTGGTGTGTGTGGTCTGGATAGCAATGCTCACATGGTAAAATGCTGGGAGAGAAGACAACACATGTGCTAATAGTTATTATAGGACGGGGAGGAGGATAATACCGCCGCCGACACATTCTTTCACTTGATTCTGTTACTTGAGCAATGTCACTGATTTATGCGGTTGTTGCCAATGGCGCCACGGTACTCACTGAACATACCAACAGCAATGGCAACTTTGGTCAAGGCAAGCAAATAATAGCGTGGACCAAGTCGACCACGTATCTACACAGTATTTCTCTCTCCATAACCACCACGACACTTCTTCGCCATGCATAGTGACCCAGGCCATTCTCGAAAAGATTCCCCCCATCGATTCCAAACTGACTTATGTTTACAAAAGGTAGCTAGGATAAAAGACTTGAACTATTCCTGACTCACCTTGCACCATGTTAGCTACTTGTTCCACTATATTTGTGAAG
Organism: Lichtheimia hyalospora FSU 10163; assembly: GCA_025094155.1. Classification (NCBI taxonomy): domain Eukaryota; kingdom Fungi; phylum Mucoromycota; class Mucoromycetes; order Mucorales; family Lichtheimiaceae; genus Lichtheimia; species Lichtheimia hyalospora. The sequence continues at coordinate 150,643 of PTRB01000013.1, forward strand.
ATGGTCTCACTTATATGTGTATGGCCGATGATTCCTTTGGTCGTCGTATTCCATTTGCTTTCTTGCAAGATATCAAAGAACGGTTTCTCGAGCGATATGGCAAGGATCGAGCATTAGAAGCACCTCCCTATGGCTTGAATGAATTCTCCCATGTACTCTCCAAGCAAATGGTAAGCACGTTTCTTTGATCATGACCATGCCATCTCTCATACAATAGGATCAAGGAATTCTTTTCGTCCAATCCAAGTGCTGATAGGTTGAAGCAAGTGCATGGTGAAATTGAACAAGTCAAGGATGTGATGGTCCACAACATTGGTATGCTTCAACGATAGGTATAGAGAGAGTCATGTCCTAATCATCATGCTTTAGAACGTGTCCTTGAACGAGGAGAACGCATTGAATTGCTTGTGGACAAGACTGATACCCTTAACCAACATGCATCTGGCTTCAAGAAACGTAGTACTCAAGTCAAGGTATGAATATCTATATGCAATGTTGACTTTGCTCACCAGCTATTATAGCGTTCCATGTGGTGGAAGAACATGAAGATTGTTACAATGATCATCTTGCTACTGATCGTAAGTATTCTTTTTGGAAGAGCATTGATGTGAAACTTATGGTGATTCTTGATAGGTCATTGCATACTTTATCGCCACTTCGGTGTGTGGATTCCCAGGTTTGTAAAAGCAACTATCGGGTGGTAACGCTAAAGTATTTAACCATGAATGCCTACATAGCTTTCCAAGCCTGCTTTTCTTGAACGCTAAATGAATATCCTTCCATTCTGAATGATACTGAATAAAGGCATCGTCTTTACTTTTTTTTTGCTCTGAACTAAGACTGATCATAATGAGCGATGAGATTCCTTGGTATTTCGATCTAATGAATGCATTTGTGCTTGATCCTTCCCCCATAACCTAGCTTTTTAGTCTTTATTAATCATATTCCTATCCAATTATAATAAATTTAAGCGATTCTCGTATTCATCCTTACGAAACACTTTTGATATACTCCATCCGCTTATTGTGACGGATAGGCATGGCTCGAGATGTGCCCCTATGCAGCAGTTGCTATATCCTGACAATGACATGTCTCTTTGTGCTTATGATCACGAAAAGTGATTGAATAGTACCATTGTTCCATTCATTCTCCCAGTATTGTGTTAGGAAGGAGCGATATCAACAACATTGGATCGATTTCTTGTATCGAAAGAGCTCATGGCATACACAAGCACCCCTCATCAACTACCAAGGCTGCATAAACCCAGTGATGAACAAGAAGATGAACACTTTATGGTGGTCAAATAAACTGATGTATTAGCGGTTGCGAAAAGTCTAGCTTGAGGAAAAGGGTTTTCATTGTCTACATGCATAAAAAAAGGGTGGATGGAAAGAAGGGGGGAATGCTCGTTGGTTGCCTATTGTTGTGATGATTGATTGTTCTCGGCTGAAGATGCAGCTTCCTGTTTGGCCTTTGCCTTTTCTTCTTCTGCTCGTTCCATTTCGATTCTCTCCTTTGCTCGTACCACCTTGGATTGCAAATAGAATGAACCACCTTTGGCAGTGTCGTTGACATTGAATAAATGCTCATAGTTCTAGACACATGCAAACACAATCAATACTTCCATTCCTATTCCATCCTCTTGATGATCTTACCTTTGTAAGCTTTTCCAGATCAGCTTCCTTGGTAATGTTGAGGATTTGACAAGCTTCTTCCATAGACATGCCCGTCTTGCGGGTCAAAGCATCCACAGCACCTTCCTTTGCACCACCTCGAGCAGCAGCAGCACCTCCTTGTGCAGCGTCTATAAAAGAATAATATAAATAACAGGGTATATGGGCCTAGCACAATAAACAACTTACTAGCAGCAGCTTGCTTATATGCAGCAATAAACGCACGACCGACCACAGTGCCCAAGGAGACAACGATTTGTGCAATTATTCTGGCAGACTATGAAATGCAAAGTGAGTCATGGAGAATGCAGGCACATGTGACCTTTAATGCCATTTACCATGTTGAATGCGGAAAGAGTGCTGACCTACTGTGGAGAAAGGAATACCAGCTTGATCAAACAGCAGTAGATGTACAAATTTGTGACTGACACACTTCCACTAGCAATCTATCGCTTGAACAAAAATGAATAAATTCCCCACTTGCAGTATACGTTTAGTCCATTGGGCATCTTATTCATCATTCGGTTGTCATAATTATGGCTACCATTGCATATAATATCTTTTTGAATGGGGTTTACGAAATAATAGTTACATGGCAATCATTATCTAGCACGTGACCTGGGATGGCCAATGCTCCCTGTCACTTGATGTCATGCACATTTACATAGAATGTCACAATTGGATCTACACTTTAGCTTTCCAGCAAGCATATATAAGCGACGCATGTCTCAAACGATCGTGGGAATTCTTGATGATATGTGGCTTGACTGTACTTTACAGCATGGTTGTTGACTCAGCACTCAAAGATATAGCATCTGTATTGATCATTGAATCGTTCCTATATGCTGTAATACCCCATTGACATGAAAGATGATCCGATCACAGTAACTCCTTTTCCAGTCACATCGCAGGGATACTGGTCATGATACTAGGCAATAAATCACTAGCAATAGTTGTCAAATCATTCAAGACCTTATTCACTAAATATGTCGCTGTTATGAGTATAAGCACTTTTATGGATGCAAATCGCACAGTTACCCGATCATAATCAGAAGAAGCAATAAAAGATTCATGATTATGGATGTGGATTGCTAAGCAACGAACGATGGAATGTGGTTACACCAACACTAATTGATGGTGAGCAACATGTCCGATTACTGCTCAACCACTTTACTGGATAATGTGGGGTTCCTGATGTTCATGCTTGAGAATGCTCACTTGTGTAAATGCCTTTTATACAAAGCATGGGTGTCTTTATTCAACAATCCTATACATGTAAAGTTGGATACACTCTTGGGATGCGTGGGATAAATCATCAAGAGGAGGCAAGTTGCTGGGTTTCATGGTTCATGCGAGCTGATCATCTTGATAGTCAACCATGCACTGCCATCAGCATTCTTTCACACGACTTGAATATGCTGTCAAGGTTACCCCCCGAAGTGTCTCTCGATATATTTGGTCTCTTGGAACTTTGCCATCTTGCACGTTGTCTCAGAGTATGCCGGGAATGGAACCACTTTCTGATCAAGACCCCTTGGCTATGGAATCACTTGAATCTAGGACGCAATCGTGTCTGTGGTCCTGATGCCACCTTTGAAGCATATCAATACGCGTTAAAGAATTACATCAAGTGGGCCGGTTCCCATCTCAGAACATTGCGACTTGACTTTGAGTTGTCTGAAGTATACGGCACTCTGGCGTTACAGCTGATAGCTACCAATGGATGCAAACATCTCGAACGACTTGGTATGATACAAAAGTGTGTGTGAGAGAGATAATTACTTATGATATGCATTGTAGAATTGAACAATACGGCAGGACCTGAGGAAGCCTTATTGATGCTTCGAGCATTACACAGCATGGGAACAATCAGCAGCTTAACATTTTTACAGTTGTATTGCCTGAATATGACATTGCACGATATCGACACCATTCTCTTTAGCAACTTTCCAAACCTGCAATATTTGGATCTATCAGATTCAAGTATCTATGATTCTTCTTTATCTCATAAGAACCCTACTACTACAACCAATATACGACAACTCACCTTGAGTAATATTGAACAAAGTTCATCATCCGTTTTCGAATATTTATTGCGATCATGTCCAAAACTCGAGCGTCTTGATTGCTACAATGCTATTCCATCTTATCAAATCATTCAACTTGTGAATCGATATCGTCACGCATCGCTTACAACCTTTGGATTTGGATTTCGTCCCGATCATCAAGAACAATCCATCATAGAACAACCTATGCAATTAACAACTATTGCCTTACGCTCCCTTTCACTCCATCGAATCACCGATACTCCATTCACAGACATTGTCCTCCATGGTTCTTATATGACATTAACGAGTTTGAATTTGCATACATGTGTTATCAGTGATGAATGCATTCGACGTTGGGCAGATACCCATTCCTCCTTTCCACAACTCAAACAACTTTACTTGATCATGGTTCACGACTTGACTGAATTTGGATTGGAAGATCTTTTATCAACATGCACCCATTTACAACAACTCGTGATAAAACGTTCACCAGACATGATCCTATCCGATGATACACTCGATGCATTCAGCCTTGTGGAATCGCTTATTGACATTACTTATGAGCAACCTGATCAAGTTTCTTCCATGGCCATCAAACGCTTGGTGACGGATAAACATATCCTGCTGAACCGAAAGGGTCACTTTTGCAAACTCCATTTGGCATTCAACTACCATACGCGACTTACTGTACATTTCCCCACACAAATGAGTATAGATGCCCTTTTACAAACATCATCTTATTGAAAACAAAGCATATGTATATTACGAATGAAAGCAAAAACTTTTTGACATAAGGCACGTGAAGAATAGGAGGAGGGATTTGATTTGTAATACGTGGTGCGATAAGGAAACTATGATACAGATGAAAAGATATGTATAAGAAAGTTAAAAGTCAGGGAACTGGGAACGATAAGGATCGGCAGCAGGTGGTAGTTGTGGTGGTGGTTGCTCTTGTTGAACACCATAAGGGGTACTTGGTTCGTCATACTTGTCAAAGCACGTGGCATCGTCATCACTTTCGATCTCGGGTTGATAAGGTGGGGTCACTTGGCGTTCAAGAATCGCTTTAAAGTCGAGACCTTGAAAGAATGCATGTTGTTTGATATCTAATGCACCATCTTTGAGATTACCGTAACGTCTTGATAAATCAGGCGTAAGCAAATGTTCAAGTAAATCTTTGGCAACAGGGCTGATATCATCTGGCCATGGAACACGACAGTCGAGAATGTTTTGATACATATCAATAGGATTCTTTTGGGTGAATGGTGCTTTGCCTGTCAACATTTCGTAAATCAATACACCCAAACACCACCAGTCCACGGCCTTGTTATATCCTTTGGATCGAATAATCTCGGGTGCAAAGTAATCAGGCGTTCCACATACAGTCCAAGTTAAATCAGGTACCATCTTTGCAAATCCAAAATCAACAATCTTGATATGACCTTGACCATCCAACAAGATGTTTTCAGGTTTGATATCGCGATATGCAATATCAAGCTCGTGCATGTATTCCAATGCCAGAATCACCTCGGCAGCATAAAAACGTGTCGTGTTTTCATCAAATTTCTTTTGTCGTCGTAGAATGCGAAATAATTCACCCCCTTGAACATATTCCATCACGATATATAAATGAGCATCGTCTTGAAAAGTGTCGTACATGTTGACTAGAAATGGATGTGATACCCTATCCAAAATGGCGCGTTCATTGTTGATGTGTTTCGTGTGTCGTTGTCGTACAACATCATGTTTGCTAATGACTTTGATCGCATAATGCTGATCATCCGCAAGGCTTTGTGCTAAATGGACCCGACCAAATTGACCAGTACCCAGAGTTTGCTTGATGATGTAATTATCAAGTGGATTATCACCATCAAGAGCGGGCTTTGCAGCTGGTGAAACGGGGAGTGAAGAGGGTGGGGTAAGTTGGTCCATGTGTTGCTTCTTGGTTGTGGAGACACCTGGGGTAAGTGTTCGTTGTTGTTGCATTGGTGGAGTAGCAGGTCCTGATGTAGATGAACACGATGTCTTTCTACTCGAACTTGGTGTTGCATGTTGGGTATCAACATCGTGTTCGGTTATATTGGTTGCACAAGTGTTGTCCTCCTTATCTCCAAGTGAAAGGGAACTGATGGATGATGATGTACGGCGACTTTGAACAGGGGATGTAGGTGCACTGGGTATATTTTGATTGGGTGATGAAGTAGATGATAGTTCAATGGGTGTGCAGGTAAGAGAAGGTAGCATACTACGCTTCTTTTTCCCACTTAGCCTTCGAACAACTCCCTTGACAGTCTCCATTTTTGAAAAGTTTTGTAACCAAACATCGGTGTTTTGACATGGTCTTTATATACAATTCAACCTGTCTCACTTTTTAAAAGACAGCCCCCGAGTTCATCAACACAGGTTTTATCGATCTTGGTCGGAGCAAAGACCATGATATCATCCATAAGCACGGTAACTAACATTTTATCTGTAGCAAATAGCAGCCAAGTGTATAAATAATATTATTGAAACTAACTTTTGCGGAAACACAAAAAGCACATGGGATACTCCTTCTACAATGATAACTAAAACTATGGCTTGATAGCATCCAGAGCATCCTTGAAAGATTTGAGCAGCGATTCTTTGCTTTCCAAACCAACACTGACTCGAATTAAATAAGATGAGACGCCATATTGTGCTGCCCAGTCAAGTTCAGTATAGTGTGCGAGAATTGTATAGGGGCTGACAAGCGTAAAGTTTGTACCGAGTGAAGGACCCTTTGCACATTGCAAATGATCATAAAAAGTACGTGCTGCTTGTTCATTCTGCAATACCATCGAGAATAGTCCACCATATCCACCATCAGGGTTCTTGACAGCATCGTAGTACTCACGGCACACAAACTTTGGGTAACACAGCTGATGCACTAGAAACCTTATATTAGAACGGTTGTGGTCATATTATACCCATATGGCATATGAAATACCTAGAGGATGTGTCGATAAATAATCGCATAAGGCTTCAGCATTTTCATTGATGGTCTTGGATCGTTCTTCAAAGTTTCTCGAGTTACGCTCCAAGAAGAGGGCATCTTCGCACCAGACAAGATCTTCATATTCGGCATTCAAATATTGCTTAATAGCAGAGTAATACTTGCGGTTGGGATTAAGGACCATGCTATACATATCCAATCATAATGAGCAAGACTGCAAGGTAAAATGGTTTCTACACATATAAAGAGTGTGTCTCACCTGCCACCCATTACATTACAGTCGCCAGAGAAGATTTTGGTAAGGCTGCTCACCACCATATCCGCATAAGGAAGTACACTGACGTTGCAAAAGTTTCCAATGGTTTCATCCACCACCATCATAAAGTCATAGTCATCTGCCAATTGGCGTAATCGTTTCATATCGGGAGTCTTGAGTAAAGGATTAGATGGCACTTCACAAAAGAGTGCCAAGATCCGTTCACCTCCTTTGAGCTTGGCTTCCAACTCGTCGATATCCTTGTCTTCACCCAAACCAAAGAAATAACATCCAGGACCAAACTTTTGAAGGATCTTGAGCGTATCGGTATAAGGGAAACTAGAAACGCACATGTCAATGATCCATTATCCCACTTGGAGTTTCACAGCTTACCCAAAACAGACACTCTTTCGGGAACTACCCAAGATCGATAATGCTGCTTGATGTGCATAATAAATAGCGCTCATACCACATGGATAGAGATAGACATCTTGTTCGGTTAAACCTTTCATGCCACGAGCACCTTGGATTAAACGTTGATTCTCCAATTCTGATGATGTTGCCTTTTCGAAATCTTGCACCTTTGTGTTCTTATCCGAGACAATACCAGCAATACGACGACGAAGTGCCACTTTGGCATGATCCACAAATTCAATGGGTAAATTGCGACCATATCGCTCTTCAACATAGGTTGCATGATCCTCCTCAGCATCTGTGTTGTTGTTGTTGCTTTGCATCTTGTTTGACTTTGAATAACGAGATCGTTTTCCAGGCGTCATTGGTGGTTCAATGTTGGGGGTAGCTGATTTGTTGGCATCCATGATATTCAAGCAATACTCTGCCATGCGTGATGATAAGATACAACCGGTATGTTGCCAGTATTGTTTTGCTGCCTTGAATGCATCTTCAGGAAAAAGGACACCGTATACTGATAAGGGTCCTTGTTCAGAGGCGATCTTGAGTTCAACAACGCGTACAGCACCAATGGATTCAGGGTGAAAACGTGCCATAAACTCTCGACATCCTTCAGCTACTTTACGCGAAGGGAATAACATGCCAGCATCTCCAGACTTGCCAAACTTGGTTACGATATGTGCACACAACTATTATACCATCATGGTTACTGTCTGGTATCAAAGAAACGTTTGCATAAGGAATTACCTTTTGAATGTAAGGATGAATAAAGAAGCGTGGGTATCCACATTCCATTTTCGATGTGACGATGGGATTGCCTTCCTCATAATAGACATTGTCTTGCCAAGTGGGGAACATGACAGATACTGCATGAGGTGTATGGGCTGGTACGGCAGAGCCCACCTCTTTGGGTGGTTCGGGAACAAGAGACATAGCGATCTTCTTTCATCTCTCGAGAGAAATTGTGAGTCAACCCGCCGTGACTATCCCAGCTTATGGATTCCTACGCGCACGGACACCTTTGAGAAATTAATCCTTCTTGATCATATCCACTTTCCAACATGCCATTTAATAATTCAATGAAAATAATGAATCTGACAATGACAATCGATCCACTAGTTTCATAAGGGGACATCATCACTAGCAACTTGGATGATAGTAATAAAAGAGGGAGTATGGCACCATGTTGATGATTACAGCTGATTGAAAAGTAGCTTCTAAACTCCACTTTTATGTAAAATTGGTGCATGCATCATTATTAAACTGGGTTGCATTATACTATTTGACAATGAGTACAATCTCCTCGAGAAGATAAGCATGAGCTATTATTCTTGATTGATGCGCGTTCTCAATAGGTGAATGACAATTGATAAAATGCCAATACTCAGATGTATCCAAGATACAATTGAAATTCCAACTCGAATAAATGCCATGTCATTTGCTGCTTAGATAAGTAGTAGATGAGAATTGAATGATGCTATGATAGTACTCTATCGATCGGAAAAAGGTTGAACTGAATCACCTGATGGATGTCTTGAAATCAATGATCCAATAAAAGATAGTTTTATAAGAAACATGAATGATTTTCCCCAATAATGAAAACAATACGAACAACACGGAAAGACGGAGCGAATAACACAAACTCAGTGAGCTTTGCATGAAACACGCACATGCACCCACCAATTAAGTACCGACAATGAGATAAATTTTCACCGCCAAAGGGCAACTCCTTGATTCCCTCTCTTCCACAGCCCTCACAAAGAAAAGGAAAAGCTCCCCACCCTCGCCTTTTTTCTTTTCTTTAACCCATCATATCGGCCTGCATATAACAGAAAAAACACCAAAAAAAACTGAAAAACACTTTAAAAAAAGCACATATCATGTCTTCTTCCAACCCTACTACTACTCCTGCTACTGAAGCTCCCGTTGCTGCTGCTGCTACCAACAACAATGCTCAGTCGCAATTGTCGCCAGAACAACAGCAACAAATTGCTCAAGCTCAAGCTGCATCGCCTGCTGCTCCTGGCACCACAACCACAACCACCAACAACACTGCACCTTCTTCTTCGGCATCATTGTATGTGGGTGAACTCGATCCCACTGTTACTGAAGCCATGCTTTTTGAATTCTTCAACATGGTGGGCCCTGTTTGTATGTCATACTCTATATATTATGGATAAACGATTTTTCTAATCATGTATTTATAGCCAGTATTCGTGTTTGCCGTGATGCTGTTACTCGTCGCAGCTTAGGATATGCATATGTGAATTATCACAATGTGGTGGATGGTAAGTCTCCTTTTTTTATTTCTGCCTTGGTCTCCTTGTGTATTAAAACAATGACATTCTAGGTGAACGAGCTTTGGATAGCTTGAATTATACATTGATCAAGGGCAAGCCATGTCGTATCATGTGGTCGCAACGTGATCCATCATTGCGCAAGACCGGATCTGGTAACGTCTTTATCAAGAATCTCGACACCACGATCGACAATAAGGCATTGCACGACACCTTTTCTGCTTTTGGCAATATTCTGTCGTGCAAGATTGCTTTGGATGAATCTGGCAATTCCAAGGGTTATGGCTTTGTCCATTATGAAACGGAAGAAGCAGCTCAAAGTGCCATCAAACATGTCAATGGCATGTTGTTGAATGACAAGAAGGTGTAAGTGGATAAAAGGAAAGAAGGAGGGTGGATGATACGGTTATCTGATTGGGATATAGTTATGTGGGTCATCACATTCCACGCAAGGAACGTCAGGCCAAGGTTGAAGAGATGCGAGCCAAGTTCACCAATGTTTATGTCAAGAATTTGGATCCTGAGGTGAATGATCAAGAACTCGAGGAGTTGTTTGGCAAATATGGCAAAATCACATCGGCCATTGTTCAAAAGGATGAAGAGGGAAAATCCAAGGGCTTTGGTTTCGTCAACTTCGAAAACTATGAACATGCTCGCAAGGCTGTTGAGGAATTGAATGAAAAGGAATACAAGGGCAAGGCATTATTTGTTGCTCGTGCACAAAAGAAAGCTGAACGTGAGGAAGAGCTTCGTCGTCAGTATGAACAAGCCAAATTGGAGAAGCTTGCCAAATATCAAGGTGTCAACTTGTATGTCAAGAACTTGGATGATGACATTGATGATGACAAGTTACGTCAAGAATTTTCGGTCTATGGTGTGATTACCAGTGCGAAGATCATGTGTGATGAAAAAGGCAACAGCAAAGGTTTTGGATTTGTTTGCTTTTCTGAACCTGATGAAGCCACGCGTGCTATCACTGAAGCCAACGGCCGAATGATTGGTTCCAAGCCTATCTATGTTGCTTTGGCTCAACGTAAGGAGGTGCGTCGTAATCAATTGGAAGCTCAAATGGCTCAACGCAATCAATTGCGTATGCAACAGGTAATGTGATTAAAAAGGGGATGAGATTGGATTATTCACTAACCTGACTTAACTTGTTCAATCATAGGCTGTTCCTATTCCTGGTGCTCCAGGTTATATGCCACCAGGTGCTCCCATGTTTTATGCTCCACCTAATGGTTTTATGGCTCAAGGTCAACGTCCCATGTTCCCACCTAATGGTATGATGCCACGTCCTCGTTGGGCTCCACAACAAGGTCAACAAATGCCTATGCCTGGTTATCCACATGGTCCACAAGGCTTTGGTCCTAATAATATGCAAAATCGTCCTCCTCGTCAACCTCGTCCTGCTCGTGGAGGTGCCAATCAATCTGGTGGTCGTGGTCAAATGCCAGGTCAACGCAAATTTTCTCAACAAGGTCGTGGTGCTACTAATGGTACTCAGCCTACTACTGCATCTGATGGTGCTGCTGTTCAAGAACAACAAACCAATGGTACTCCACCATTGACAGCAGCCGCTTTGGCTGCAGCTGCTCCTGAACTTCAAAAGCAAATGTTGGGTGAGCGCTTGTATCCCTTGATGTAAGTTGATCATTTTCATCCATGTTTATATCACGTGCTAATATGATTTATTATGTACCCCCTGATTCTAGTCATGCTTCTCAACCAGAGTATTCGGGCAAGATTACGGGTATGCTTCTCGAAATGGATAATAGTGAGCTCTTGAATTTGTTGGAAGACCAAGCTGCTTTGGATGCCAAAATTGAAGAAGCCATGGACGTCTTACGTGCTCATTTAGCCGCTACAGAAGAACCTAAAGCAGAAACCAAGGCCGAGGCATCTGCTTAGATCTTTTAGTGCGCAATCCTTGTGGATGGAATAACAGTTGGTGGTCGATATATATTTAATTATGGTCGAATAAATCAACTGTATTATTTGTTGAGGGATATGCTTTCATTGTTACTATTGGGAAAAGGGCATGATATTTACAATAATGCAAGGAATTGTAAGCGAAGAGGTCATTGGGGATAAATTGCTATCTTTGAAGCACTTTGTAAATGGACCAAGGCTGGATCTTCTGGTGTTGGATGGATTCATTCTTCATGGTGTGTTATCTCCAGTGTTCGTCTTTGGTTCATCTCTCATTTTTATCATCTGACAGAAATCCCATAACTGCCATACGAGATTATATTCCAAGCCAAATATATCAAACCAGATCTCATCTATCAGAAACGATCATGTGAGAATCAGTGATGGAGTACATCCAATATAAAGCTACCTTTCAATTCCACAATATCCATGTCACGTGTATCAAATTTGGAAAAGATGTCATAGACTTTTCGTAAATCGTCACTGTCAAGCGATTCCAAGCAAGTAGTGAGTTCGTCTAGATCAATTCCCTGTTATATAGAATCGAATGAGATGTGATATTCAATATAAAAGATAAACATATAATGTACCTTGACATCCTCTACTGAAATTCTTCTTTTACTTGTGCTTGAACCAGAATGTTGATCATTGTTACTAGGGAGAATGCCCAAGGACCAGATTTGTTCATCAGGTGCTTCTACTGTCTTTATCGCATATGCATGAGTTTTGTCACACATCGCATAACGCATTCCCTTTCTCTCTTCCCGCGGTTAACCCAACAATAGAAATACTTGCCAGAGTGCGTGTACGTGTGTACTTTTTCCGTTGGAAGTTGAGATCGAATCGTGTGGATTGCACCGTACCATCCAACAGGTGGAACACTATGCCAAGTTCAAATTCTCCCCAACCTTCTTGCTTTAAAAGATAAGGCGCTTGCGTAACAACTAGAATAAGAACATCACTCAATATAATCGGAACACATAATGAGCAAATATAAAGCAATTATTGCATCTTACCAATACGTGATGGTTGGAATGATTCATGTAAGATATATTCGACGTGATCCACATAGGCTTCCAGGCATAATGTTGATGTGTGATTGTTGACATGATGTTCACAGCAGTGTATCTGGATAGTCCATGCTCGCCATATTTGCTGATTGAGTGTTTCACGGATGATCTTATTGGTCGTTTGTATGCAGATATGCTTTTTGAGTTTCTACGTGGGAAGTGTACCACAGTAATGTTATTGAGAATTCATGCACATACAGAAATAGAAATTACAGGAGGGAAACAAGGTTGATAAAACACATACCATATAGTGTGCCTGGTATTTGAGCCTTCAAGTTGTAGTATTGGAAGAAATGAGCGTGCATTGTCACTTGATCAACTGTCATGATGGGTGACATTGAGGGACGTCCATGGAAGTGGCGGCGTTGACGGTAAACTTACCTTGGGTTGCTTGTGTAACAATTCTGCTGGAGGGAAGAAAAAGAAAATCAATGCACTATGAGACTGATTTCTCTGAAATGTTCGGAGACAATGAACTCCACTGCATTATCATATCATACATCATGCGTAGTATTCATTATTGACTGCAATGAATATACACACACTCTCACATACACACAAACAAAAATAATACATGTTCCTGGATTGCAGCGGGATATCAACTTTCACATGCTAGTAGCTGCCCCTGAATGCCATCATTTACCATCGTAATGCAACGATGTAACTTAATCCCAGCATTGTGTATACATCATTTAACAACAATGTATTACTTTTTGGCACCAAACTAAACATGGCGATCCTTTTGCATAAAAAAGTACCAAACTCGGTCCGTGTCACAGATAGCAATGATGCGATCGTGCTGCTGATCGCTTGTATCTCGACCGACAAAAGGCAAGAGTTTCTTTTTAAAGTAGTTTCTTCTGTGTTTATTCCAAAATTGGTCCTTGCACATTTACAATGAGCCGCTTTATCAAAGAAAATGGGACAGCTCGGAAACCAATGTCACCTTGTAATTGATCATGCACCCATTAACCCAAATACCTGTTATTTTCAAACGTGCTTGCTATTTTCAGTCTCATGAGATTTACCTGGTTGTTGGCTTTTTAGCAGCATTTGCCACGCACTAGAGTCGTTGTTCTGCTGACCCTCGCATCCACTTGTCATGGACCCTGCAGCATGTCAGGGGTAAATGGGTGATGGCATAAAGACCTGTCAATCAATTATGCACAATGCAATTGCAATGTAGATTGGAAATAATCAATAATAATAGTATGGTGTATCTTTTCTCCATGTCACTCGAGTGGACACGAAATTATGCAACTCATGCTATATCGGAACAACCCGCGCGTTATTGCATGTGTTTGTGTGATAGAGATATGGGATCTTGTACGTTCAATACATGTTCAAAGAGCAACGATGACAGCACGCGTCGTTTACTTGTTTCAAACAAAATTATCCAAATCCAGAATCATATTAACCAGAAATGGCGATCTTCATCAGCGCATCGTTTATATTCACGTTACACCATATCTCGACTGAATTTGCTTTTGTGCATCCAAGACACATTTGTACGGCGGACACCATGGTTAATAATGCACTTCATATGTGGTAAGCGGTGTTGTTCTTTTATATAAATAGGAGCATTTTCGACACGACTTTATTTCCTCATCAACTTCAAAGTCTTTTTCTCTCCTTTTCTATCTCAACATGCACTTTTCGACAATCACTGCAGCTTTGGCCCTGGTGGTCCCTGCATCCACTGTTCTTGCTGGTTTCTCAATGACCTTGGAGCCAAACACTGGTTACCAACGCAACGCTACTGCTTCTGTTCTTCGTGCTCAAAGCAAGTATGCCAAATATCTTGTTGACAGTGTCAACTCTTTCTCTGGATCCGGTGTTGTTCCCATGACCGACTATGAATACGACATTGAATACTATGGTACTGTCAGTGTCGGTACTCCTCCCCAAAAGTTCAAGCTTGATTTCGATACTGGTTCCTCCGATCTCTGGTTTGGTAAGTTACATTGCGGGGTTTTGGTATTCATTCACTCATCCCATACGATCATGCAGCTGCCGATGGTTGCTCCTCGTGTGGTGATAAGCCCAAGTTTGAACCTTCCAAGTCTTCTACCTTCAAGAAGGGTGATAACACTCCTTGGAAGATCAGCTATGGTGATGGTTCCTCTGCTAGCGGTTATGTTGCTTATGACGATGTCGACCTTGGTGGTCTTAAGATTAAGCAACAAGCTATTGAACTTGCTACCAAGCGTTCTGCTAGCTTCAACAAGGATCCTATTGATGGTATTCTTGGTTTGGGATTCAACACCATTACCACTGTTCAAGGTGTCAAGACTCCCATGGATAATCTCATTGAGCAAAAGCTCATTGACAAGCCTATCTTTGGTTGCTACCTTGGCAAGCACAAGGAAAATGGTGGTGGTGGTAAGTGTTTATTACAAAAAAAAGAGACGAATCAATGGCTCATGATAATATTCTAGAATATGTCTTTGGTGACTACAACAAGGAACATATTGATGGTGAATTGAAGAAGGTTCCCATTGATAACTCCCAAGGCTGGTGGGGTGTTACTGTTGACAAGTCCACTGTCGGTGGCAAGGAAGTCACTAGCAAGTTCGATGCCATCCTTGACACTGGCACCACTCTTTTGATCCTCAACGACGACATCATCAAGGGTATTGCTGATGCTTATGGTGCCACTCCTAATCAAGACGGTACCTACACCATCGATTGTGACACTTCCAAGTTTGAACCCCTCAAGTTCTCGATGGCTGGTAATGACTTTGAAGTCTCCCCTGACTCGCTTGTCTACGTCGAGAATGGCGGTAGCTGCATTGCTGGTTTCGCCAGTGGTGGTTTGTCCGTCAACATTATTGGTGACACTTTCCTCAAGAACAACTATGTTGTTTATGACCAAGAGACTCCCGAGGTCCAAATTGCCCCCTCCAAGTAACTTATTTAACGTAGTATCACACGTATTTTGTACCATTATTGTTGTACTTTTATAAATCCTCGTAGTCTTCATCTCCCAGAATCTCGTTATCTCCCCCTTCATCTGAACTATTATCTGATAGGGATTGCTGTTTGTGTGGTGGATGTTGTCTGGTCTCTGGTTTCTAATATTGCATGCATCAGTTGTCTATTACCTTCATGGTTCTTTTAACACTTACTTCTTCATTATCCGACAGAAAAGAATCCAAGTCTTGATCATCGACATCTAACTTGAGAGTATCCAAGGATGCAGTGATGGAAGCAGCTGGTTGATCTAAAGAAACCAATGCTGTCAGCTACTTGTGATACATTGGTTGGATGCAATAAAATACTTGCGTGAATATAAAGATGAAACTTGAGTTTCTCGCATCCTTCGGTATTGCTCCATCTCAGCATTGAATGTTGCATCGAGTAATTCGGCTCGTTTCTGTGTTTGAACTTGATGATGTTCCTCATACGCTTGCCGTAATGAAGCTTCATACATTTCCAGTTGTGCTCTAATCAAATAAATCGAGTTGGATCTACTAGTCATGTACAAAGTTTTGATGATAATGCCTTACGTTTTGTTTGCTATATCCTCTTTCAACATGCTACGCTGTTCTTGTTTCCATTCCTCAAATTCTAGTCGAGATTGTTCACTGGTAGCTTCATCGATCCGATCTTCCAAATTCATCAATTTACTCTTGAGATCATCTTGATCAAGATAACAATGAGTTTTGATACCATCATCCAGAGAATAAATCGACTTACCTGCCAATGTATTTAATTGTTTCAAATCCTCATGCATCGCCATAAGATCGTCATTGG
The DNA here is from genome assembly GCA_025094155.1 of Lichtheimia hyalospora FSU 10163. Classification (NCBI taxonomy): domain Eukaryota; kingdom Fungi; phylum Mucoromycota; class Mucoromycetes; order Mucorales; family Lichtheimiaceae; genus Lichtheimia; species Lichtheimia hyalospora. The sequence continues at coordinate 167,060 of PTRB01000013.1, forward strand.
TTTTCTCCATTCGATCACCAGTTGATACATGTTGACGACATGTGTTTAGCAGTTGTAGCAGTAATTGATCCGCCATCTAAAAGACAATATTCTCAGTTCAAACATATCCATCATCATCATGACACCAACAAGACTTACTCTCGCCTTTTCAAAATTGACGGTGTTTCTATCATGAATGTCTTGCCAATCATGCTCATATCTATCAATGCAAATATACAATGAGTATCACTACCGATATGGCAAACAAAGAACAGCTACCTTTGTATCAATCGACTCGTTGCTTCCAACTCCAAGATAGATACGCGTCTTTGTTGCGTTATTGGGCTTTTCGAATAAAGAGAATAACTATCAGTCAACGCGTGCACCCTCCTTGAAAGTTTGTTGAGATACATACGAAGCGTTTTGTTGTCGATTAAGCAATAAAGAGTTCAGGTTTTGGAATTCGGATCGAAGTGCCTCTAATCTAAACTTGCATGAGTATAACAATGGAGAGTGAATACAGGGAACAAGTGCACTACCGCTCTAAACCGCGTGCTCGCCATTCTTCGTCATTCAATCTAGTAACAAGTCATTTCTTAGTGTATTCAGCTTGCAAATGTCAATTGGAAAGCAGAATTACCCTACGGAACTGGATAACGAACGGATATTGATATTGGTGGTTGGCAGGATATTTTTGAATTGGTCAAACATGTGTCGGTTGTAGTAACTATCGAAACCAAGAAATCAAGAATGACCTGAACCACGTGAGCATCCAAGCATTTCCCATCCAAGTCTGCATGAATCATTTTTATTTGCTTCCAATTCATTGATATCTTTAAGACCAAATATTCGATTCTCTATATGAAGAAGCGTATTCTCTATCTCGATGGGGACCGTATCCATGACGACAACGTTGTGTGCATAATAGTGAATATCACATTGAAACATGTTAATACATCACATTGCCCTGTTGCATATGCCTTTGATCTATCTTACCCTTGTATTGTCATGAAGTTGAATTAAATGCACTTGGTGCTCTTGAATATATATTTTATCATTGTTGAAATGTAGGCATAACAGTATCAAGATCATGTTAAAGTGTGACATGGGCCAAAACCGATAATCCATATCTTGAATGCTCTGCATAGATAGATATTGCTTAGTATAAATCATAAGGACTGCCACTATGGTGGACGAGGATATCATTTTAAATTGGCTCCATGTTGCACAAAGGTGTATGAGCATAGACAATCAAACAAAGGAGAATGATTCGCTGTTGTGGACTGTGTTTTCAGCTTTTTTGGTGCAACGCTGCCGATGTTTTGAAGACCTCTTTCTTTTTTTGCAAACCCCTTTTACTCCACACTTTTCATACTTTCAACTCTTTACGAGTTCCATTAGCGGAGCGCAACATTTAACTTTGCTGGGTGGATTCTAACTTTTTGGCAATACCCTTTCTTACTCGTCAACACAATGGCCGACAATTCGATCAAGATCTTTACTGGCAACTCTCACCCCGAGTTGGCCAAGTTGGTTGCAAGCCGTATTGGTATCGACGTTGCCAAGGCTGATGTACTCAAGTATTCTAACCAAGAAACGGCTGTGACCATTGGCGAGTCTGTACGTGATGAGGATGTGTTTATTATCCAATCCGGTTGTGGTGAGATCAATGATAACTTGATGGAACTCTTGATCATGATCAATGCTTGCAAGACTGCTTCTGCTCGTCGTATCACTGCTGTCATTCCTTGTTTCCCTTATGCTCGTCAGGATAAGAAAGACAAGAGCCGTGCTCCCATTACCGCCAAGTTGACTGCCAACATGTTGACTGTTGCTGGTGCTGATCATGTCATTACAATGGATTTGCACGCTTCCCAAATTCAAGGTTTCTTTAATGTGCCTGTGGATAACCTTTATTGTGAACCTTCCATGATCAAGTATATTTCCACTCAAATTCCCAACTGGCGTAATGCCATCATTGTTTCCCCTGATGCTGGTGGTGCCAAGCGGTAAGGATAAAAGCATGTTTGAAGGGAATCATGATAACTGATATGGTTGGTTTTTTTTTTCTTCTAGTGCCACATCCATTGCTGATCGTCTCAACATGGATTTCGCCTTGATTCACAAGGAGCGTAAGCGCGCTAATGAAGTATCTCGCATGGTGTTGGTGGGTGATGTGCGAGGAAAGATTGCCATTCTTGTCGATGATATGGCAGATACTTGTGGTACTCTCGGTTTGGCTGCCAAGACATTGCTCGATAACGGTGCTGAAAAGGTGTATGCTATCGTCGCCCATGGTATCTTGTCTGGTAAAGCCATCAAGGTGATCAATGAATCGGTTATCGAAAAACTCGTCGTCACCAATACCATCCCACATGATGATAAATTGGTAAGTGTGTGATTAAAGTGTACCTTGAGAATCCATGCTAATGCATTGGTTACACTAGGCCATCTGCCCAAAGTTGGATGTCATTGATATCTCGCCTACGCTTGCTGAAGCCATTCGAAGGTAAGTAAAGGGGTTGGATAGGTACAAGTGGAATGGTAATATTGATCCTCTATTACCCTACCCACACACACATAGAACCCACAATGGTGAATCAGTGTCGTATCTCTTTTCGCATGTTCCTGAATAGACTGTTTCTGCAAAGAAAAAAAGAACACCCCCAATCGCATTATTATATATTCTTGAATCTCCATTTTATTCTCACCCGCACAACACATCAAAAAAGCTCTGTACTGTATTTCATCATTTATCGTTACCACGCATTGCAAGGAAATTTGAAAATCCAAATGACAATTACCATTATTCGCATACACACACGCATCATCATGTTCCTTTTGTAATCATGGGCGTTTCATCCCTGCATAGCTACTTCATCTGTATAGTAAAGAAAAAAAAGATTAGCCATTTCTTTGTATTCCATTAAACTTGTCATCAGGCTGTTTATTATATAATTCTGGTATACACGCACACACACAAAAAATCTTATAGAAAGGGGTTGGAATTATTGACATCTATGCTTCTTCGTAGATACCCAAGGGGAGGAGATGATGGTGGTAGGGGTGGTAAGCTATAGGGATGTGAAAGAAGCAAGGATGCATGAGATACATGAATGGCAAGATGCCAAATGTATCTTCAACGCAAGCTGGAACGAAAGAATGAAAAGACACGGTTCTTGCTAGTCGCTGGCATAAAAGTGGGTTCCGAGGATCTTCTATGCAAAGAATCCATCTTGATAGCATGATGATTGGCAGTTGGTGTATTCTCATCATTCTTGAGTGTGCAGGATTTACGTGATTTGATGACATTTTCTGGGGGAGGATTGATATCATCCGAGTAAACGAGCGGTTTAGGAGGGTATTGTCTGATATTTGTCGGGGTAAAAATGGTGCTGCTTGGTGAAGGAGTGTCAGGCGATGATCCACTACCGTTGGGTGAAACGATAATAGGATGAGTAGGAGCACTGTTGTCGACAATAGGATCATGGATATCACTGTTTGTTGTCGTGCTGGTAAAAAGCTTGTTTAAGCTTTTCATCTTTTTTGGCTTAAACAGCCTTGATCGGCTCTTGTTGAGTGGTGGGTGTGAAGAATCCATTATGCATGAAGAAAAAGAAGCAAAACAGAAAGAAGAAACACGCAGTGTATTATCCAAATGTTATTCTTTATTCCCTTTCTAGGAGCTCGCCCATTCTATCACTCCCTTCTGCTTAACGAGAATATAAGGGGGGAAAATGGGATGTGTGCGTGTGTGTGAGAGCGGAAAATCCGACGATGATGTATTAGGGGTAATGTGTGTGTGTGTGTGTGTGTGTATGTATGTGGCAAAAGAAACATTAGGCCGACTTCTTTTTCCTTAGCATCATGATCTGGATCTGTTGCACAAGGATCAAAAAGTTCTCTACAATGCCATAGCGGGTAATGAACATGAGCAACAAAGCACTCGTATACATAATGAACCGGTACCAAGGACCAGCAGCAATGAGAAATGTCACTATACCAAAACCAACAATCAGCATACATATATTTCATTTGCCGATTATCCATGACTTACAAGCAGGTGGAACCAATGCGTAGTTGAGATTATACCCTGACAAGAGTGATGAAATATGCAAAACAGGGCTGTGATATGCCGCGTATAGAAAGAAACTGAATAGAGCCATATCAACCGATATTGGTAAAACGGGATATCGACGGGTCAAAGTCATGTAAAGTGGCACGACGAGAATCAAAGTATGTTCTATACACATAAAGACATTAGCTTGATTCATCAAACTATCAACATTTGATACTTACCCATGAAGAAATTAAAAATTTCTCCAAGCATCTCATGATCTCTCAAATCTGGCCAAATCAAAGCCAAGATAGTGCCCCACAGGGTATGCAAATAAATGTTGAACAGGAGACGTGGAATGAGCGGGTACTTGTGATTAGGCCAGCCCATCACGAGGATCAAGAGAAACGCACTCGCATGACACGGCTATCATTATCATGTAAATACCTTTTCCCTTTGTGTCACCTTTGTACTCTCCTATGCCTTACCTGCATGAGAAACAGTAATGTTCCAGTGACTGCTTTGTGTATCACAGTAACAGTGAACGATGCAATCAGCATCACAAAAAGCAAAGTCTCTAATAAAGATCGAGCAGGGCGTTGCTCAGTTGATGTGAGGAGCTGATATGCACCTGGAGACCTACCACACAATGATGCAAAGCATGATTATTATAGGCGTAATTGTGTATACATACGTACGCCACCCCTTTTCCCCTCATTGTTTCTCTCCTCAATGATCCAATCCTCCTCATCAACTTACCTAAGTACTCTCTTTGCATAAAGAAGCGTAAAGATTGTGTACAATGGTGCCAGTGTTAGGAATTCAATGGCATGATGCGTTGGTGTGATGTACCTGAAGATCTTTGTTAAGCCAACATGTAGAATAAGATAAGCCTTGTCTTACCATGCACCTCCAAGAGAATCAGCAAAGTCATACTCTGCTTTTGCAGGAAGATCGACCGACCACCGTTTTACAAATGATCCCAAATGCTCCATGTGTATGTATGTTAATATGTTGTGATTCCCATAAGATGGTGAGTGAGGGAAGTATAGTGTCGGGAGGTCCTGCCTCTAATGAGATAGTAAATAACGAAAGAAAAAGAAACGCCAGGCTATCTGAGAGCTGCTCAAAATATGGGGAGGACAAGCCGATCATGTGAAACTCCGACATTGTGTTGTGTTTACCCTCGGTAATGCTGCAGGCATGTGCTGCAGTTGTTCATTCTTTGTACAAATTGCATGGTTGTAGGGTGGATGAAACAATTTATCAAAAAGAAAAATCTATCCATTTGCTTTTCTAATGAGACTTGACCACTGTGCTGCCATGGAAAAATAGTGATAAACAAGACCGCCAAACCCGCACCACTCAAATATTTTTCTGACCACGTTATGGCTAATCGCGTTCCTTTATGACAGCCAAAAACAGTAACCGATGATGTATTTGCTGCTGAAACCGATTCACACACCACTCTCATAGTCCAGGAACGCGTTTACCAGCAGCGAGCAAAAGTAACAAAAACAATTAGCCACTTGTTGGACTCAGCTGTCAAAGCTTATATATCTTGCTCGGCTCACATTCCGGTATGTTTCTGCAAGAGCTTGAGATCCAAGCAGTTGTCTCATTTAGGAAATAAGTTACACCGATCCTGCCTTTTTGTCACATCGAATGAGTAAGTCCATTATAGCTATGAGATATCATGCAAGCCAACATTCACTTGTTGGCTACCCTAATGTCTCGAAAAAAAAAACACGAGTTGTTCGCGTGTTTGATGTGGTCAGCTGGGTTATACAAGTTGTAACGATCAAGGATGACAAGTGAAAAGCATTGCATGCATGCATCGAACGCGATCATCTTGCTTAGAATGTGTGTAAATATGTGTGTGTTTCCATGTTCCAATGGTATGGGATCAGATTAGAGAATGACGTTTGGTCAAGGTAACACAAGAACAAGCAGGCCCGTTCTGTTGCAAATGTTTTGATCATCAACTGATCTTGTTTGAGGAGTGTCAGAGTATAGCATAACTTACAATCAGCAGCTTTCTTTTCCTCACTTTCTCTTTTTCACTTTTTTTTTCTTTTTCATCACACACCATGGATGCTTCACTGCACAAGAGTGCATTTCATCGTATATCATCGACACCACCCGATTTAATCGTGCATGATGATTTGAGTGACGAGGATTCATCTTGCTGGTCATCTTCTCCACCCCCTTTATTACCTACACCATCATGTGCTGATTGTGGATCTTCGACATGTTTTGGCACAGCATGTAAGGCTGGTGTGCTTGCTTCGATACGTAAACATGTTGCTTTGGCACGCCAAGGCAGGCTGAGTCGACCGCGTCTATATCATCCTCAAAAACGTCGGGTGACCCAGATCACGGTGCCACCACGTTCAACACATCAACAACAACAACAACGAAAACAGCAACAACCTGTTGCAACGCAACAGCTACTTGCACCCTTGTTGCCATCATCATCATCATCATCAACACCTATAACACAAGGTCGTCCTTGTCGAGCAAAAGCACCATGCCAGGCTTGTCGAGAACCTGCAGATAGCTGTATGAGAAAGGCCTATAATTGGCCTTTCCCAACAAGCGATTTGCACTTTGATAAAGGCCGACCCTATGTATATTTATGCAACAAGTGTGGACTTCGGTAAATTGAATGCCTATCTTTATTTGATCTCATATTAATAGGATGCTATATAGATATAACAAGAGTGGTGGCTGTGTTTGTCGTCATTGTCGATGGGTTCTTTGTAAGGAAGAAAAACGAAAAGCAGTACAACATATTGCATATATGCGGCGGACTAGAGGACACGTGGAACCTGAAGACCCGATCATTGATTTTGTATGTTCACCAAAGTACTGGATCTGTGGTCATCCATGGAAAGTAGGATGGATTTCAGAAAAAGATGATGATGACAACACAATCTTGGATGATAATGCTTCACCTACTACCCAACAATGATCTCGTGACAATATACCTCTTTCTATCTCTCCCGCCATGTTTCATCAATCTGCACCATCACATCATACCATCACCACTATGCATACCATCTATACACACACACACACACACACATGCTTGATCAAAAAATGTGCATCATGTATATGATCTGATTTGCTTTTCATGCCGTTTCTTCCTTTTGTTCTTGTTAATCACAAGGGATAAAAATTATCATGCAACCTTTGGCTCCAAAATCCAACAATTATCCTAAACGGATCAAACCGGGATCGTCAGTTTATAGATAGATATATATATAACAACAAGCATCTAGGGACAATGAAAGAAAGGGGGAGTAGATAGAGTGTGTTGGGGGTTGGTGGTGGTGATAATAATACTAAAGGATAAGGAGCAACAAGGGTATCTGGGGGTTTTATATAATCTCTTCAGGCTCTTCCACCAAATCAATGGGTCTTGCTGATGTCAAAACAGGGCTTTTACACGCCACACTCGATGCTGGTGATGTGGCTGCTGTCGATCCAATGGTACTCCAAATGCGAGAATAAATACTTGAGCGTTTAGATCCATAAGATGCCATACTATCAGTAGAAGGTCGACTCGAATCGTAATACAACGAAGGTGACATGGGAACACCATTCGAATAACGTTTTGATGAGCGTCGTCTTTGTTGTCGTTCATGTTCACCCAACTTTAATTTGGCTTCAGCCAACATCTTTTCAAGTTCACGGCAACGTTGTTCACTTTCAGTATAGCGTTGATGATATTCATCATCACTATTGTTGCCACCATCCAAAGCAGGATCAGTCTTGTCACCAAAGAGAGTTTCATGGGCAGCAAATACTTCCTCGGCAAATGAACCGCGTGGCATTGTGTAATCACGTTTCTCTTGTTCGAGCTTTTCAACTTGTTTCTCAAGATGAGCCACTTGCTTCACCAATGCTAGCTTATCCATTTGTGATGCTGATGAAGATTGTTTGGCTTGTTGCATATGTTGCTCAGTGACATTCTTTTCATCAAGGATCTCACGTTGTTCTTCCACAAGATGATCTTTTTCTTGACGCATATGATCCACAGTTGCTTGTAGCTCTTCAATCTTGGCTGTCAAGGTGGCATGTTCTTGTTCTGATTCATGCATATGAGCGAGTAACGTGTGATATTGTGCATCCAGGTCATGACACTTTTCGCCCAAATCGAAATTAGCCATCTTGAGTGTGAGCAATTCACGTAATTCTTCATCTTCATCATCTGTCAAGGCATCATCATTTTCAGCAGCAGCAGCCAACTTGTGCTCATAGCGAGCAGCACGTGATTCAAGCTCGGCATTGCGTTGTTTTAACCATGATGTGGTATGATCCACTGCACGTGCTGATTCAACTGCTTGACTAAGTTGTACATGATCATGTTGTAATTGCTCAAGAGCCGATAAAAGTACTTGGACTTGTTGTTGACTGACAGGAGCACCAAACATGCGTGCTTGTAAGATTGGAAGTGTTGTGTGCGAAAGTTCATTGGCAAATTGTTGTTGACGAGTATGAGCGATAGCGTTGAGTTTAGCTGGAGTAATTTCGTTGCTTAGTACAACCACGTCATCCATGGTGATGGGCAATAAATGTTGCTTCAAGTGTCGTAAGAGACTTTCAAAGTCATCCAATGCCATCAGGTGCTTTGCATTCTTTTTCATCAATGCAATAGCTACACGTGTTGTTGTTTCAACTGCACCCAATGCAAAAGCAAGATCGTAGATGCGTAGCACGAGGTCTGTTGGTAGCACGTTGCTGAAAAGGGAAAGGTACCACTGAGAGGCGTACATGGTGGGATCAAGGTCGTGCTTTGCAAGATGATCGGCAAGCTCTGGACATTGTTGATCAAGCAACATTGCAAACTGATGTAGGCGTAATTCAAGTCCTTCCATATTAAGTGACATCATGTGTTGGATGTCATAACTTTCCATGAGCCTGCAAGTAATAATATAATAAATGTATCCGATTCGTGTAACTTTTAAATGCCCCGCAATTCCACTCACTCACCTGATAAGGACACTAAAAGCTTCCTTCTCGGTCATCTGTCAAAAGGATATTAGAACATGAAATGAATAAATGTTAAAAGACTTACCGTCATCAGTAATGGTTTTGCTAATGATGCCAAGTTGTCATTATACCCAATATCAGGTTGATAGACACTGTAAGCATGAAGCAATCGTTGCATGGCATCATCCGATTGTGTGCGTCGAATTATGTTTTCATAAGGCGAACAGGCAGTATGGAACTGATCATAGATTGACATCATCTCCGAGGATGCTTGACACAGCGCTTGCCATACCACACCTCGAATAATGGCTGGGATACCGTTGCCATGGATGATCTTGTTGATCAAAATGTGAGGAAGCTTGGTAGCAGTAGTTGGCATGTCATTAATGGCACATGCCCAGAAATCACCATCTTCAACTTGACGTCGTATCCAGGCAAGGTGATCGGCATTGGATTGAAACTCGGTATTATGACGATGGATGCATGTAACAAGCTCTTGTTCGAGAGTCTTTAAAGAAACAGGGTCAATACAATAAAGTGTCATGTTGTTTGTTTTTTGGTACCTGGAAGGTGGATGGTTGTGTGCCTTGCATCTCGAAACGTTCCACGAGAGCATCGAGCTTTAATTTTTCAGTTGGGTCTGGTAAAAACGGTGATGACAGTGAATCGCGCGCTGATTTCGAATCCTGATGAGCGTGGTTGTCTGTACGAATGCAAGGTAGCATAGTTTCGAGTAAAGGCTGTTGGATAGCCGTCGCTTGTGCCATAACCGCGTTAGATAAGGGAGAAAAAGAGAGTAAAGAAAGGGAAAAAAAAGCGGGGGATTAAGAAAAAAGAGCACGAAAACATACATCAAAGCTGAACCTGACTTTTTTGAGATTCCTCGTTCTAGTGCAACGTGTTACGAAATACAGCACACTTGCAACTACTCATCTCTTCTTTGCTAGTCATATGAGTGATCGCTTGTTGTTGTCTTTTCAACACATCTTTTATTTCATTGATCATGAATAGGATTTCATTCATATAAGACATTATAATAAAACTTGTCGTCATTTAAGGGTATTCTTGTTTCTGCATGCGTCTGGCAGGTTATTATGCATCACTCGGGGTAAAAAGTGGCGCAGATTGATTTGCATATTTCGTTTCAGATTGAAAGCTGTTATCCGGATCAGGGACGATCATTTTGCAAGTTCCCAGTCATTGTCCAAGTAGGCTACTGTATCCATAGAAAGTTTATGCAAACATGTTTTCTAAATAAATGCTTTCAAGCTATCATGCTCCTGTTGATGAATGCAATAGAGACATCTTTCCACCGCATCTAACAACATTTTACCTGCATATGCATACCCAACATTGTATCCGAACGATAGCACTTTTAGTCATTCATATCAATAATCATACGAAACTATTGTCTATATTGGCAGTGATTTAGATTATTGGGATATAGCTAATGCTCTTGAAAGATCACATCAAACTACTCTTCTTTCTGTGCTTTCGGGTATGATGGCTTTAAAGCACGGGAAATGGCATGGAAACTTTGCCTGAATAGCAATGCAGGAACCTGAAAAGAGGAATCAGCTATTAGAGGTGATACTCGACATAGTTCATATAATGACTTACAACCAACCAAGGGGAATTGAAGGCAACAAAGTAGATCCAAAAGTATAATGGATGAGGATCACAGTTTGGAAATCCTCTCGGCCAATCCATCACGAAATAGAGCACTGTGCTGAACAAATGAGCCATGGATGCAAGTAATTGCCATAGATATTGCTGTGACGAATGCTTCCATATTGCACGTGCAGCCATAAAACAAAGCGGACCCCATATGCACTAAACACAGCATTGTCAATGGATCAAGTTGTATGATATTTAATTGAAACTTACCACTGTGATTGTCTCGAGTGCAAGTAGTAATTCATCATGAGTGAGATATCGAGAATCTCCATGTGCATATTCCTTCCAGAGTTCAGCCAAGAAATCCGTGCGACTTGCGATAGATCGATGATTGTAGATCCAATAGGCTTCAAAACCACAATGTAATATCGTACACAATGTAAACCATGTAAAGCGCAGGGAGTCACCAAAGCTTTTGGATTTGGAACGGGCTGCCAGGAACGACGCTTGGACAATGACACCCATGACAACCAAGACAGCACCTAGTAACAGTGGCATTGGCAACGCATTGGGAATGTAACCAGGAATCTCTGCTGATGGTGGATAGTATGGGTGCCAATGGTCGTTCGGAATGGTTTCCATCTTGGTTGACATTGTTGCGGAAGTGGAACAAAGAGGTATGATCCCAGCTCACTTGGACTTGCACAACTATCCATCATTGCTTGCCTATCATACATCAACATTGATTTGCAGCTATCCAGCGTACACAAATAAAGTTTTAACATGTCGCACAATATGCAAGTTTTAACATCTTGTTTGATAACCTGTGCACATACTCGAGTCGCTGTGATGTGTTCGATCTCATGAATATGGAACTAATGCTGCAATAAATGATCAACATGAGTATTAGTAGTGTTGCTGATATGCTATAAGAAATCAGTCGAGTATTAACATTTAACTCGACGCTTTTTCAGATTTGTAATTTGCTATGCACATGTACGACACATCTTCTGGCAACATATTATAATCAAGCGAAAGTTGTCACTGAGATGAAAGTTATTTCTCATGCATAAACTTGGGTCATAAGACATTCTAATTGGGGAAGGTGTCAACAATCATTCCTCAGCAATATAAATAAAGAATATCAATCACTTTATGGTTCATTCGCAAGAAAGAGATAATGTCAGCGTTCAATTATTTTTAGCAGCGACAGGAAGGACCAGCACCAGCAATAGTGAAATATCATACAGAGAGAGTTTCCCCGCTAGACAGTAAAGATAATGGTGCGAATAATGAAACCTGTCATTAAGTTTTAATATTGCTGCCTGCAAATCCGCTCATTTTCATTCAAGCTGTGATTTGATACCTTGAGTTTCTTTTGTCTTTATTGATCCCAAAGAATCATGTATTTTCAAAAGACTTTTGAGCATCAAAGTCAATAATTGCATCATCCATTCACGCGTGTAGGCTTCTGGCTCGTAATACTCCTTCTTTTTTATCTATTCCCAACCATGATCCGTATATAACCACTCCTTGAAATACTCTTGATTGTTTTTAATTGTCCATTATCATAAAACCCATACATAATCAGCACAATAAACCAGTTTCTACTGTTTTTCATTTCCATCATTGTATCTGTTTCATTATATATCACCATAAGTTCATGCTTGTGAGTTAGATAAAGATCTTATAGGGTCTTTCGCATTGTCGATGAATGAAATTGCCATTGTAATAGTATAATGATTTATCATATTCTTGGATTGTGTACATTATTAATCTCAGTGTAGCATAACTTCAAGTCACGAGCCGCGTGGTAGGACCAAAATGTAAGCTTGCTGTCTTTGGTGATGTGCGTGTGTTCTCCCCAAGGCTCTTATACAGCACCCCTGACACTTATAAAACGAGCTCATCTGTCCTTTCGTTTGGATTCTTTCCCACATTAACAATTGCCTGGAAGCAAGTCGCCTTTTATTGAGGGAATAGAAAAAAAAAAGCTTAAACTGTAAGGAACTACAAGTCTAGTAGTACTATGCTCGCGCCTAAAACAAGCGTATAGGTTTAAACACCCGTTACTTTCTTCTCGACATTTCCCTGTGCAACTTTTGGTTTCATCAGCAATGTCAACTACAACAGACCTCTTTACTCTAAGCAAAGCGTTCTTAAAAAGCGGTTATGCAGCCACCAGCACTGTCGAAAATGCTATGCAGGTCATGGATATCGTCAATGTCAGGAACGAAGATGCTATTGCAAGAGTACTTGCCGTGATGGTGCGTACGCACTCGGATCTTGAACCCAGTGCTGATGGGCAACGAACTTGGCAAGTGGACAATCTCGTGGAAGCGATCAGACAACAAGTAAGCAAAGGAAAGCCTATTACGTGGATGATCATTGACACGTGTAATATATTAAAAAAGGACCCATCCATCAACTGGACTACTGTGCTTTGCAAGTTGGATCATCCTGAATTTACACTGTATAATCTTGCTGGATTAAAGATGATTGTGGATACTTGGAATGCTAGTCAAAAGGTAATAGAGAGAGAGAGAGAGATATAGGGGAATAGGCATCCATGCTAATGATACGCGTATAGCACAATCCAACACCCGAAGAGTTCCCACTTCAAGTATTCTTTTTACCATGGCAAAACGTTCGTGGTCAACTCAGTGTTTTATACCAAATGTTATGCAGTCCTCCCGAGTTATTTGATCTCGCCAACCATCCTGGTATCACCAGCGTCATCCGACCCGTTCATATCATGGCCTTGAATACTGCTATGCGACCTGCTGCTATGCAACTTGCCGCATTTCAACTCAACTGCTTGGAAATGATCAGCGCTATTATCAGCTTGGCAGATACTTCGGTTGGGGATGATGTACGCTTTCTCATGGAACGTCTCACAGTACAATATCCAGAATTACTATTGCTTGGCTTGGCACAATTGCAGGTAAAAGAGAGAGAGAGAGAGAGAGAGAGAGAGAGAGAGAGAGAGCTCATTATCCATCGAGTGACTAAAATATATCCATTTTATTATAGCCTGTCAAGAACGATCTTCAACGTACTCTATTGCTAAAGCTACTGAACATCTTCCTTATTGGTCATGCTAATTCAGCATTGGTGATTACTCTATTGATGCGTGTGCAACCGAATTTGATGGTGGAAGGGCTTCTTGACATGTACGCAAAAGATCCCACGTCACTTCCACGGATATTGGATGTCGCACAAGAGACAAAGGTAAATGATGATATCCATTTGGAATATGGGATTGTTGGATACTTACAAGTCAAGTAGATCTTGGTCCATATTCTTCGTGTGGATGCACCCATGTTTGTTCTCGACCTGGCTTCTCTTGCTGCTAGAAGACAACATCTTAATATGGAGAAATGGCTTTCCGAGAGAGTGGCAGCGGCTGATGGTCTCGCTTTCTCAATCATGTGCATCGATTTCCTTGAGAAAAAGTGGTCGGATGAAGTTGCCAAGTACTCAAGATCCAATGCCAACTTACCCACACTACCCCTTTCTATTGATGTATTACGTATCTTCTTCCGAGTATTGGGTGAAAGGTAATGATCGAACACCAGATCCGAGAAATGGGGAATACTCATCCTTGTGTAACATTTCATAGACAACTTCCCGCTCAAGAGTCTGAAAAGCTTTGGAAAATTATGCAGTTCTATTCTCAGTTACATGCAGGTGCCAATGAAAATACAAGTCCATCCATGGGCCGAGTGAGCACGCCTAGTGGAACAATGACAGCAGATACCAACGGTCTCGATCAAAATCAATCCGCTGCAGAAATAGAGCTTATGGTGAAACGTTACTTTGTTCGTCTTTATTCGGGTGAATTAAGTGCAGAAAAGTTTGTCGCTGTATTGCACAATTGTCACGATTCACAAGATCAAAATCAATCCGAATTCTTTTCATGCACTGTTCATACACTGGTACGTGTGATCTATCATATATTTCAGTAATATACTAACTGAATATATAGCTTGATGAGGTGCGATTCTTCAACCAATACCCTGATGACGAACTTAGAGTGACCGGCAAACTCTTTGGTTTATTGATTCATCATCACTTGATCACCTATACGCTTTTACGACTTGCATTGAAACATATATTGGATGCTGTTAACAGCCCTGTCGGATCAAAAATGTTTCAATTTGGTGTTTTTGCACTCGCTCAATTCCTGGATCGATTGTCAGAGTGGCCACAGTATACCATGTTACTTTCCAAGATTCCAGGTCTCAAAGAATATCCTTCCATCGTCGAAAGTATCGATACAGCTATCAATCGTCTTTCCAGTACCGTAAACGACAATGACGAAAGATTATTACATACGGCATCATCGACACCTCGAGGGACCAATGCAGCATCACCGGCACCTAGTGATGATGACAGAGCTAATACAACATCTGCTCAATTGACAAAGTTACTCGAATCATCCAATTCATATGATATCCCACCAGAAGATGTTCAAGAAAAAATTGCATTTGCCATCAACAACCTTACACTAGGCAATATGGACGATAAGCTACAACAGATTGAACCTTTATTGGATGAGACAAGGTGGAAATGGTTCAGTCATTATTTGATTGTACGACGAGTGAGCGTTGAAAAGAACAACCATGACTTGTATTCAACCCTGTTGACACGCCTCGACAATACTGGATTAACGGATGCTATGATCGAAGAGACATACAGAAACATTCAAATCCTTTTGCATTCAAAGTCAACGGATGCATCACAACGAGATCGAGATACGCTCAAAACACTTGGATCGTGGTTGGGAAAGATGACATTGGTCAAAAACAAGCCTATTCGACACAAGGATTTATCATTCAAGGTAAACACATGAATGATTATATATATATATGACTGGTCATTAACAACAATGAATAGGATTTACTTCTTGAATGCTATGATCAAAAACGACTTATTGTGGCAATACCTCTCACGTGTCGAGTGTTACAAGAAGCATGCAATAGCAAGATATTTAAACCTCCCAATCCTTGGCTGATGGGCATTCTCAAGCTACTGGCAGAACTCTACTGGCAAGAAAACTTGAGTTTAAAGCTCAAGTTTGAAATTGAAATCCTGTACAAAGCATTGGGTCTTGATTTGAACGGTAATCATTGATCAATTCTTTCTTTATTCTTGATATTGACTTACACAAATGATCCATTGTAAATATAGAAATCGAACCCACTTCTTTATTGGAAAGACGACAAATGACTATGGCATCAGCATCATCAACAGCAGCAGCAGCTCCTCCACAATCACAACCGCCTCCACAGACAAGTGCCGCATTGGATAACATGTCTCAATCTTTGCAACAAGATCAACACTTGAAAAGACCCAACCTACAAGATCGCTTCATTGATACTGAAGAAGACACCATGAGATGGCCTTCAGGTACTTGCAAACGAAATTTCAATAAGTTTCACTTGCTAACCTGCATGATATTAGGCAATGAGCATGCATTTGATGTTGATGTATCCGCATTGTTATCCAAATTACAATTCAGTCAAGCTATACTGCAGGCATTTGAGCAAAGTCCAGTGATGAAAATGTGTGTTTTCCGTGCCATGACGGAAGCTATTCACAAGGTTAGTATATAGAATATTGCGTTATGCAAAATGGTTCAACTTATATGATTATGCTTAGGTGGTCCCATCAGCTGTGGTAACAGCAGCAAATATTGCTGGTGCATCTACAAGGAATCTGGTGTTGAAAGACTTTGCCACAGACTCTGACGAAATGAAACTCAAGAGAGCAGCTCATACAATGTCATCCACATTAAGTGCTAGATTGGCTGTCGCAACATGCAAGGAACCCTTATGCAACACCATCATTGAAACTATCCGTATGCAAGTCGCACAAGCCAATTTGCCAGAGGTAAAAAGCAAGATAACTTATTCTGTTGTCCTGTTACTGATTTGATTCACTTATAGACCATCGGTGAAGAGATCGGCAGCTCTATCATTCTCGACAACATCGATTTGATTGAAGCGTTTGTTGAGCAACAAGCGCAGTTACGTTCTATCAATGACATTGAGCGCATCATGGCACCCTCCTATGCTAGTCGAAGAATGCACAAAGAGGTACATACAAAATGTGTATGCAATAGGGACATTGACTAATCCACGAAAAATAGAACCCACACAGCCCTTATTTCGACATGCTCAGTCTTCAGGGATCTCCACACAACATCCAATTACCTGACTTTTTGAAACCTACCGGCAACGTGTCCTATGAACAGGTAAGATGAACATGACTTTAGGAATGTGATGCAACTTTTTCTCAACCTTGACTATAGATGCAATTCTATGACACCTTTGATCATTTACCTACTCCACCTATCGAGGCACAAATGCCAGTCAACAGTATGCCACCATCGAGTAAGTCTTTCATAGTTATTTGTATTGTGAACCAAGGTTGACGAGATGATATAGGTTACCCCTACGGTGTTTATCCTGGTGTTTCAGCAGCACCTGGTATTCCAGCCCCTGCTGCTCCAGAACCAGTCAATGATAGCAGTGCTCTAGTATCCAAGATTCAGGTATGTGTAATAATCCACCAGTAATGATAATAAGTTTATTGAAGGATGTGTATCACTCTATTAGTCCATGTTGAACGACCTTGACCAGTATATTCGACAACCATCCAACAGTGATATTGGAAGCTTTAAAGCACTACCCCCACAGCATGAAATCTATCAGTACATGCGTCAATTCCTTGTATTCATCAAATCCAACCCTATGGCACCCAACGCTTTGCAAACATTTGCCGAAAAGGTCATGTTGATGCTCTATCAAAGTAACACCGCCTTTGCACTGGAAACATACACTGCTTTCTTGCAAGCCATCTTTGAGCTGTATCCCGACTTAGCCAAAGAAGCCGTATCCTGGTTTCTTTATGCAGACGACGAGGTATGTCTCTTTTTTTTATAGTGTGATATCCTATGAACTAATTTATTACCTTTATAGCGTAAATACAATGCGGATGTCACGTTCATGTTGGTGTCTTACGAACTTATTCCTCTGGAAGAACATGATGTGCAATTGTCAAAGTTGATTCGTGCCAAGGCAGATGACATACTCGATTATGCAGTTTCTCTTATGCGACTTTGCTTGCTTTCCAAGAGCGATATATCTGTTCTCGAAGACCATGTATTGACAATAGCGGCACTTCAAGATTTAGTCAAAAATGCTGAAGCACCTGAACCGTAAGTAAATGGTATTAAATTTGGAGAATCTTGACTGATCTGGCTCCCATAGGGTTGTGGCATTTATCCATGAGCTTGAAGACCAATACAAGGAGATGTTGTCCCATACAGTATCTGTGGAAGGAAGCTACCTCGATATGCGGATGCTTTTGGCACAATGGACACGTTTATGCATTCATCCCATGTGCAAGAACAATCTCTTGATCAAGTTTGCAAAGAAGGTATGTTTGTATCTTTCCTTTGATGATTGAATAAGGTTTTCTTATATGAACTTGTAGATTACCAAGGATGTTTGTAAATCCGATGACCAGCAGCATATCTTCTTACGCATGTGCATCCAAACAGCAGTTCAACAATATTTATCTTTCTCATCACCCACTTCACCCAATCAGTATCGTATCAAAGATTCAACCGATTCGGTCGCACGACTCTTTGCATTTATGACAGTTGCTCGAGAACCAGGCGATGGAAAGGACGACAACCGAACCAAGTTTCTTTATGATGCATTATCAGTGATTGTTCTTATGCTTGCCAGTCATCATCAAGCACAAGAAAACAATTTCGATCAGCGACCCTTTTTACGCCTGCTCCTATCTACGTTTATTGAAGTTACCAAGACTGCAGCTGATATCAATGCCATTGTACCTTTCAGGTAAGTTTGCTCTTTCATGGAGATTCTCTTTTTTTTTTCTCAATGATTGACCCTATCCTTGATAGTGAGATATTGTACACGGTTCGCCCATCTTTACTTCCCGGCTTTGCCTTTTCATGGCTGCAGATCATATCGCATCGTGTGATATTATCCGAACTACTCGCAGGACACGATGCTGAACGATGGAAATTATGTGAAAAGTTGATTGTTGCTCTCTTGGAATTCTTGGGTGAACTTGTTCAGCAAGGTGGTCTCGCATTGCAATCATCGCAGATCTTTTACAGAGGCACATTACGCACATTGGTGGTTATCCTGCATGATTTCCCAGAGTTCCTTTCTCATCACTACATGACATTGGTGACAGTGATTCCTCATGATTGTGTTCAAATTCGAAATTTGGTACTCAGTGCATTCCCTCCCAACATGCGTCTTCCCGATCCTTCCGTACCTGATATATCATTGGATAACTTGGCCGAGTTCAATGAAGCACCTGTCATGTCGCTTAGCTATACATCCTTCTTGCGCTCAGATGCTGGTGATATTATGACCTTGGCGGATGACTATTTGAATGATGAATCCACCACAGATGCCGATACACCAAATTTCTTTACGAAAGCGCTCGAGTTTATACAAGAACCTATCAATGGAGAAAATGAGTCATATCAATATCACACCCATCGACTTGGAGCACTTGTTCTTTATATCGGATCCAAGGGTGCTGCATTGACGACAACGACAGCTTTAGAGAATAACCCTGCAACTCGGTTTTACAGTTATCTTCTCGAACATGTAACAGCAGAAGGTAATATATATATGCAAACTATCACACCAATGACTTGCTAATCCAAAAACTGCATTTTCTCAGGGCGTTACATCTTGCTGAGTGCCATCACTGATCATCTACGATACCCCAACAGCCACACGTACTTTTTCAGAGCTGTATTGCTGTTACTCTTCGCACAAAAGAGTGAATCCATCAAGGAGAATATTACGAGGTAGGGTGTTTGTGATGATGATATACATCATGGACAATGAATGTTGACTTTACATATATAGGGTTTTATTGGAAAGACTCATTGTGAATCGACCCCATCCATGGGGATTGCTTGCTACTTTTATTGAATTGCTCAGTGTCCCTGGTTTTTGGCAACACAAGTTTATTCATGCTGCACCAGAGTTTCAACGGCTTTTTGATAATGTTTCCCGGTAAGTTGTAACGGACAATGGATTTATCTTTGCAATATCTAATCTTTGATATCTACTAGCTATGTTAAACGCCAATCGTAGAACCCCATAGTGTCTTTGTCCCCATTAATATATTGTTTATCCATGAACTAATGTAATATGTTTTTTATTTCATGTACATCACAAATGATACAGCGGCATATGAACTCTCTCTAAGTAGTACAGATAATAAACCTCCGCGTGTTCAGCCGTTCGAAATGTGCAACCTAACAGAAACATGCAAATGGGTGTGTGTCTATCGGTACTTGTTTTTCTTGCAGGAGACCATTTAAACCACTGTCGACTACACACAACAGCCTATATAACTCTTTTACTGTGACATACTAAAACGACGTCCGAGACTGGCTATGGACAATTACACGTGGATATTCCTTGTCGGCATCGTCGTCTTTTTTCTTGTCATTGTAATCCTACTATGCTTCACCAAAGCTGGTGGGGATCGATTGTTTCTTGGCGGTACCCATGACCCTGAATGCATTAGTGAAATCGAGGAAACGCCAGCTTTATTAGCAAGTTTATCAGAGGATGCCAGAATTAGTTATGAACAAGCAAAAGGTGAGAGCAAGAGTGAGAGCATTGGCATGGAAACGATCTCGGTCTCAATGGTCATCACTATAGTATATCAACAACGATATCCCCCCGATAGTATACCCACCGATATTACACTTTCACAATTTGTCTCTATCCAAGAAAAGGGTGTTTCAGCATTCGAGTTTGAGTGGGATATGGAATCCAATAGCTTTGTATCAGCACGTACTGAGATCCAGTTCTTTAATGGCGAGTCATGTGTACAAACCAACTTGCCCTTGCCGAGAAATCAGGATGTTTATTATTGGGAGGTAATTGTGTACTCGATCCCCCCTTGGAGATAGTTTATTCACAAGGTTCAATAGGCAAAGATGTATGAAAAACCTCCAAATACTACAATCTCTGTTGGTGTTGCTACAAAGCCATATCCTCATTTCAGATTACCTGGTAGGATTATCCATGATCCACCAAGACATTGTCTAATCATCCATTACCTAGGATGGAATAAACATTCTGTCGCCTACTTTAGCAACACGGGGCACAAGCATTTCAATAATCCATTCTATGGTAAACCTTATGGAGCAACATTTCAAGAAGGCGATGTAGTGGGTGTTGGCTACAGGCATCGGTCAGGCACTGTTTTCTTTACTCGTAATGGTCGACGACTTGATGATGCATGCACTGGATTACGCTGGAATCTCTTTCCGACAATCGGAGCTAATGGTCCGTGCCAAGTACATGTCAACTTGGGTCAAATGGGTAATAGTTCAAGATGATTTCATACACGAAAAGGAACTCACATGAAGCATAATAGGTTTTGTATTTGTTGAAGCCAATGTCAAAAAGTGGGGATTGGCTCCTATGCATGGTACATTGGCACCTCCACCTGCGTATGGATTGGAAGCTGGATCCTTATTATTAGAACGTGGTACAACAGCAGCAACATCATCCACGCGAGCCACTTTTCGACATGCATCCTCATATGATTCAGATCAAGACGAAGATGATGATGATGATGATGAACAACCTTTAATCCAAATTGATATTCCACGAAATGGCAATGCAACAAGATATCCTCAATATCCACCACCTGAATATTCCACTTTTCCACGTTCCCCAGCCATGATTCCTCCTGCATTAGCAGCCGCTCGTTATGACAGTGGCACTGATACCGAAGATAATATCTCTGCAAGCAGTACAAGTAGCAGTAGTAACGATAGTTTCCTTGGTAATCACCATAGCAACAACAATCGTCGTCACCATTCATGATATACCCAACTCTACTCCTTTGTTTCCCCCACCTCACCCCTTTTTATTGTGATCCCCTTTTCCTACTGTAGGTGGGCTTTATGTGATTTGTAAATATCCCAAAAGAGAGTCGTTCACTTGTTTTATTCAGAGAGTTTGGTTTGAATAATGCGCGGGTGTACGGGTAGAATTTCCGAAAGAGCAAAAATATTTTCTTTGCAGCGGCAGGATTTCATTATCTCTCTCTTTCTCTTAAAGTACACTTGATATGGCGAGCCAAGTAAAGGAGACTGCTGCTGCTGCAACAGCTGCAACCAACGAAAACAGTACGTGTATTCGTCCCATGCCAATGGGCATAATGTTGGAATCGTCCATGCAGCTTGCCAACCATGTCATTCAACACTAGCCAAGGTGGAAGATAAGCCAGTGGATACCACCACCAGCAACAATGAGAACAAGGAAAATGAACAAGACAAGGAGGAAGGTGATAATGAACCAGGCAACGAGAGTGCTCCCTGTAAGAATGACGACCTAGTATCATCATTATCATCATCACCAACCTACTATGTATTCCTTTAGCGAAAAAGAAAAAGAAGAACAAGAAGAAAAAGAAATCACCAAAGACACAAACCGAACCACCTACAGTACCTGTTGCATCCATCTTTACGAGCCATGTCTATCCTGAAGGTGAGACGCATGAGTATCGTGACGAGTAAGTTTATGCATGTCGCATTGTTTTTTACCCACGCATACTCAATGGGATCTGTGTAGCAATCTGTGGCGTACCACTAGTGAAGAAAAGCGTGCTGCTGAACGTGCATCGGTTGATGATTACAATGATATGCGCAAGGCTGCCGAAGTGCATCGTCAGGCAAGTGATCACATTAAAAAGCATCACGTGGGATGATATTAATGGTGGAGGATTCTATAGGTGCGTGCCTATGCTCAAAAAGCCATCAAGCCTGGTATGAGCATGATTGAGATTGCTGAATTGATTGAAAATGGTACTCGTGCTGTGGTCGATGAGAATGGTCTTGATGCTGGTATCGGTTTCCCTACTGGTGTCTCTCTCAATCATTGTGCTGCTCATTATACTCCCAATGCTGGTGACAAGACAGTGCTTTCTTATGATGATGTCATGAAGGTGGATTTCGGTGTTCATGTCAAGGGCAAGTGAATGAGAAAGGGATCAAGGAATTGGTGTTCTAATACATGAAACTATTCTTTAGGTCGCATCATTGATTCAGCATTCACCATGAACTTTAATCCCAAATTCGACAAGTTGGTAGAAGCTGCCAAGGAAGCCACCTATGCAGGTATCAAGGAAGCCGGTATTGATGTTCGACTCTGTGATATTGGCGCTGCTGTCCATGAAGTGTACGACTCTTATGAAATCGAATTGGATGGCAAGACTTATGATATCAAGCCTATTCGCAACTTGAACGGTCACACTATCGAACCTTACCGAATTCATGCAGGCAAGTCCGTGCCCATCATTCGCAACTCTGGTGATGAGACCAAGCTCGAGGTTGGTTCTTTTTTTGGATACATCGAAACATTACGATATTGAAAAAAAAAATGTCATTTATAGGAAGGCGAACAAATTGCTATTGAAACTTTCTGCTCAGTACGTAGGACGCAATGTATGGAAACATGAAGAGGATGCTCAACTCTATTTTTTTAATAGACGGGTCGTGGTTACGTTGTTGAGGATGGTGAATGCTCTCATTATGCTAGAAATGCTGATGTCGGCTTTGTTCCTCTCAGGTAAAAAGAGTGATTGTGTTTGTGATACTTTTAAAAACTCACAGGTTCAATAGACTTCCTCGTGCCAAATCGTTGCTTGCCACCATCAACAAGAGCTTTGGTACATTGCCATTCTGTCGACGATACCTTGACCGTCTTGGTGAAACAAAGTACCTTATGGGTTTGCGAAACTTGGTTTCCGCTGGTGTTGTCACTGAATATCCTCCCCTCGTTGACACCAAGGGTTGTTATACTGCACAACTTGAGCATACCATTTTGCTCAGACCCACATGCAAGGAGGTACGTTATTCTCTTTTTTTCGCCAATCGAATCTCACTAACAATGAATGTTCTAGATTTTATCCAAGGGTGATGATTACTAGAAGTTTCTTTATCCAATCAATCAAAAAAATGTATATCTATATATGTCAGCGTGTACAAACAAACGAGTGCTTAATGAATGGAGAATGTCAGGAATATAAGAGAGAATACTAAATAGTAAGGGTACAAACTATATATATAAGAGCCGAGAGTGAGAGAGTCCATTGTCTCTCTCGAGAGATTATGTACAATTACACCGCTCTGGTCATGTCATTATCAGATCGAGTGGCGACGGCATTTGTGTCTGTGGATGATGATGATGATGGTGGTGGTGGTACATCCAGGATATCGTCAGGAAGATGAGCTTCAATGGCAGCAGTGGCAGCAGCTTGCAACGAAGGGAAAAAGTAAGGATACACATCACGAATGCATTGAATGGTATCCCAATCCACTTGATCCTCTGGTGATACATATTTTCCTTGAAAGTGACCAGTCGATGTGGTATCCATACCAACACTATCATCGAGTGATGGTGCCTCAGCAGCGGCTGCACCATAGCATTCCATCATAACAACTTGACCATTGTGCTTTGATTCGCGGCGTTCATTGTTGGAAAGCGGTTGTTCTTTTTCGTCATCCTGATGGTGTTGCAATACGAGTTTACTGCCAGATCGATCACTCCAGTCGGAATGAAATAGACCACCACGTTTAGGTCGTTGTGTACCAAATCCTGCAACCAAGAGGCATTTGCGGACCGCTAACGAATCATTGACAACAAAGTACCATCGTACATGTTGACTATTGCTATGGCGTAATGCAGCAATGGCAACAGATTTGAGTTCTTCCATAGCTGTATAATCCATTTGGTGAACACTTGATAAATCAAGAATCAATGCCTTCAATATCTCGTTATGGTCTTCCACGAGTTCGAGTAGCTTGCCAAACACGTATTTAGCATTTTCAAAGACCAGGTTGTCATGGGGTTGAAAGCACAATATTCCTTGACCAATGGGTTGTACATGTTTACCCATAGTGGGATGAGAGAATGAGCAATAGAATGCTTCTTGAGTTGTTGCTCTTGTTGATGATGATAATGGTGGTATCAATTGACCCATGATAGCATAGCTGGGACGTGCTGATCGATATAACTGAACAATCAACGATAATGCTACAGGCACATAGACACTGATATCGAGACGAGTAAATAACGAAATGATGTATGCAGCTGCAAAGATGATGAGCTCCGATGGATGTAAACGCCAGTATTTGTACCAAACAGAAGGACCCACAATGAGATCAGTAACAGCATGAATAATGACAGCTGCCAAACTTGCTGTGATGATATACTGGAATGCAGGAGTGAATACGTATAATGCCAGCACCACAATGATAGCAACAACCACATTCAACATGGGTGTTTTGGCACCGGATTTAGATGATACTGCCGAACGTGAAAAGCTACCAGTGACAGGGTATGAAGAGAAGAAGGAACCAAAAATATTGGCCAATCCATTCGCCATGATCTCTTGGTTCACATTGACTATCGATATAGAATGAGTATAACGATGCATCACTGACAACAACGAATAACAACTTACTCCGATAGTCTGACGACTTGCCTAGAATAGTAGCAATCGCACAATGCTCCATGATTAATAAAGTGACGACACTGGGAATGTTGGTAGCCACTGTTGCTAATAAAGAACGATCGACCTTGGGGACACCCATCATTTGGAAACCGGATGGCACAGAACCAAGAATGGCAAAAGGGGTATCATCAGCGTCGCCATATCCGAAATGAATAATGAGCCACGATAGGAAAGTTGTAAATACAATAAGCACCACACTGCGTGAAATGTTGAAATAAAAGATCACACGGGCGTATTGTGGGTATCGACGTGTTAAATATTGTGATAAATATCTGATTCCATAGAGCCATACGAGAGAGAGTATACCGAATGCAGCATCCACACGGCTCTCATTGAGATGAATCAACGTTTTGCCAAATACGAGATAAGGTGCTTCACTTGTGTTGATATCAGGAACGCCAAATATTTTAGAGAATTGGTTGATAACAATGGTCAAGCCACTGCCTGCCATAAATCCTGCAATGGCTGGTTCGCATATAAAGTCGAATAGGATGCCGAGTCGTAAAATAGATAAACCAAGAGTAACAATGCCAGCAAAGAGTGCCATGGTAACTGCGTATTGATGTTGTGTCCATACACCTGTTTCGAATTCTGGCATAGACTTGACGCTAACCCAAATTTGTCCTACGAGCAAGGACATAATGGCCGAAGTACCTACAAGATTTATCACACGTTAATAAATGATTCATATCAGCTGAGATGATGATGCACTTACCAAGACTAACGTCTTTCGATGTGCCAAGAAATGGGTAGATAGCGACTCCCACAAAGCTGGAATATAGGCCATATTGTGGTGGTAGTTCTGCGATTTTGGCTTTTTTGTGTCACATACAATTAACAAAAGAGATTGCAAATAGGTCAGCTGAATCCTGTCAAGGTGACATGCATAGTTCCCATCCCCAAGGAAAACCTACCATACGCCATAGACTGCGGTACTACAACAGTTCCCACAGTAATGGCACAAATGAGATCGCTAATAAACCAATTCACATTGTACTGTGGTAACCATGACATGATTGGCAGCATCCCGCCAAAGTAAGATCGAACATGACCACCAAAGTGTTGGCCAAAAGCTCTAGCCTGGTCAATATAACGCGGAGGTGGGTTGTCGATGTAGGCTGCTTGCATACGACGAGCCTTTAATAAAAAGAAAAAAGAGATAAGATAACAAAGAAAAGCGGGAAGATATAAGAAGGAAAAAGCGGGACAAAAGACTATAAAAAGACACAGCTTAGTCGGTGCTCGATCGTTTGCAGTTGCTTGGATATGATTGAACCCATTTAACCGTCCGTCGCCTGGGAACTACACGGTGCATTTGCTCCTATTACATAAGGGTCGGATCAGAAAAAAAAAAAGAGAACTTGATATTGACAGGTATAAAACAAGCAACACGCTATAGAATTACGTATTGCTCTGCATCCATCATGATGATAACCCAACATAATCAAAGAAAAAGTTTGGCATTTTTAATGTTGACATGTATACATAAAGTTATATGACCAGTCATAATGCACTTGACAATGAATGCCATATGCTCCGAAGATATGATTGGTTTTCCGCTGAATGGATAGACCTAGCTAGCTATGGATGCACCATGAAATATGAAATGATCCCAGGTTTTAAAATCAATTGCCGCATGAAGGTACATGGTAACTACCTGCAGCATGCTTCAAATACCGATGTCTCGGGGCTACAACGCCTTATGCAGGACTGGACACATTTCAACAACACCCCCTCGTGCATGAATGTGATTAGTGATTACGCATTTTAGATTCATTCCTTTGCCTAGTCACGTTAATTCACGTGATATTCTCCACTTTATCTTTTGCAAATAAACAAGAACATGCTATCAGTCGTTCATCTAAAATTTCATATTTGATATTATGCTATTAGCAATAAATGGACCATTATGAAAGCATCTTGAAAATAACCCATGTCACCCACACCCACATCAGATTACTACTAGTACGTATATTCCTACAAGCTATAATGGAGCAAGAGATGATAGCCAACATCCTGGCATTGCATAGTGTCATGTCTCCACACACCGTATCTACTTGCAAGTAATGTTGTCCACCTCGATTGACGCCATTTACTATATCTGGCGAGTAAGCATACATCATGTGCACCTGACCATGCATCACACCCTATGCGACATGATCATGCAGTAGTTGACAAACACATGATTGGATAATGTGGAATTTGAGAAGATTTCGATATGCACGTGTAACCAGCAAGTATATGCAACCCATCCCACCCCTCCTTTTCTATGCACAGTCAGCGTGGTACATTTCAACAACATTGTAAACACTTTTTAGACACAAGAAATAGAGTTGTATACAAGGAAAATCAACAAACAAGTGAGCAAACTATAGACATGATTTTGGGTGGTGGGGAAAGTGAGTGAGTGAGTGTGTGTGCAATGTCTTTAGGGATTATGAGTGAGCGTGCGAAAACAAAGAGACTACTTTAACATCAATGGATCGGTTAAATCTTGATCTACATTACCATCTTGATGATGGCCAGTAACTGAACTAAAGGGGTTGACAAGTCCATTTTGGAAAGGTGGTGGAGCATAATGCATCGCATTGTACGTGTTGGTCAGCATCCCGTCACGATAATAGCCAACGCCATGACTAAATCCACTTGCGCCACCACCACCACCATCACCGCCACCACTCACGCTATTCTCATCCTCGCCATTGAGTTGTTGTTGTCTCTCATTCGTATTTGTAGCTGTAGCAGTAACCGTTTTTCCATTATCATAACGATGAGTGGAAATAATGGATGAGGAAGGTGTTGAGGTGGATGATGAAGCCGATGAAGATGTCGTTGTTACAGCTGGTACTAATGAACTAGGATTGTAACCAGCATATGAAGTGGAAGGTTGTTGTTGTTGTTGACTAGACGTCATTGAATGTAACAATTGCTGTTGTTGCTCATGGTTATGTGAAGGGTGTGGTGATTCAGGTGGATGATGAGGTGCTGTAATAGTTGATGACGTTGTTGTTGCTGTTGTTGTGTTATTGAGAGGATGCACAGGATTAAGCAATTGTCCAATGTTGGCTCCTTTGCTATGATCCGATGCGTGTTCATCCGATACTCCATTTTGTTGTCCATTATAGAAACCCACATCGGCAGACATCATGGATGTCATTGAACCTTGTTGTTGTTGTTGTTGTTGCTGATAATGAATAGAGGATCGATGATCACCTTGACGATCTGGATAAGATAACATGTCATATCCCCTTGGATCAACCCTGGAGAGTGACGATTGTGTAGATGAGAATGAGTAATGACGTTGATATTGTTGATGAAAGGAGGGTCGTGCAGGAGACACTAATGGTGTGTCAGGTGAGGAAGGAGATGGGATAGCTGATGTGGTATAGGCTGCTGCTCCATACATCATTGGCTGAGTACCATATGGTCCGATCGTTGTTGGTGGTGATTCTCGTTGGTTTGTTGTTGTTGTTGCTCCTTCTTCATCTATGCTCATACGTTGTTGATAGTTGAACATGGCATTGGGCGAAGCAAGATTTCCATTGGTATATGGATCATGTCCTCTTAATGATCCCATTGACATACTACGTAGTGGAGGAGGATGTGGTGTACGACGGTCTAAGACAAAAGTATATTTAATGAGCCACATGAACATGCACAAGTGTATCAGAATTACTTACCACCAAATGCGGACATTGCTGCTGCTGCTGCTGCTGCTACCGTTCCACTACCACCATTACTACCATCTGGCATAGGAATAGCTCCTGTTACTTCTCCAGGATGATCAAAAGTAGGTTCGATCATCGGTGGAATTCTAAAGTTTTGCCTGACGAGTAATTCGGGAGAGATTTCCAAACTTGCAAGCTCAGGTACAGAAGAAGGAGTGCGTAGTCGATTGTTGAGAACATCTTGTGGATGATAATATGATATCAAATGCTGTGATACACCATTCACAACGATAGACATTGTCTTTTTGATAAGGCCATCTTTACGAAACTTGTATGAATCTGAAAGGCTTCCCACCAATTGTCGCTCTCGATTACGATCAATTGACATAACACCACCAGCTGCAGCTACTGTTGATGATGTACCATGATCAGCACTAAAGCTACGTTGTCGTGCATCATTGCTATTTCCATTGGTGTTGTTATTTGCTGCTGAGATGGATCCTCGTTTACCACTGCCACTAGCGCGTTTATCGAGTTCACGATAAATGAGAAAGTTGCCGAGAATTCTTGAAGGACTCCATACAAGACCATCAGTCCATCGCTTAATGCCTATATCAACCAATGTATTATTATCATTATCATCGTTATTATTCAACTTCATTATTTGCTTGCCTGATTCGCGCTCATCGAATACAAAAACAGATCCAGATTGTACCATTTTCCGCTCTTTCTCCTGCAGTCGCCTGCATATCCTTGGAAGTAACCCTCGACGACATCCTTCAAATATAAGTAACACATCTTGGGTAGTTTCAATGTATCCATGAAAGGTTTCTGTAACGAGCATATTGATGGTGGTAATGATATCGTTCACAAAAAGAGAGAGAGAGAATGTGTATGTGTGTACGTGTACAACCAAACGAATCGCAAGTGTGTGTGAGATGGAAGGATAAAGGAACAAGTACGAATCAGTAAAGCAATGAAGGTGCAAATGACCAAAGTCGAAACCACCAATTGACTGAAACGTGAAAAGAGAAAGAGAAAGCGAGAAAGAGAAAGAGAAAGAAAAGTAGCGGATATGCGAGTGAAAGACAAGTTTGCTGCAACAGCAGGTCATCATTACCCACGCGGGTCTCGTAAATTTAGCTCTTCTTGTCAGCATGGTTCAGGCGTTTCCAATGCAACCTTTTCCCTCTCCTCTATTATCCTTTACTAGTGGCTCTAATGATATGTGATCATCATAATTCTCCCCTTGATGTTGAATCCCTTTATTCCCCTAATACTTGCCTATAAGCTACCCCTTGTTCTACAAATGACGCCGTCATCAACGTAACCTTCGCCACACCTTTCCTCAGTTGGTTATCACAACCGAACATTAGGGTAAAATCCTCTTGCTGTGCGCTTGGATTCATGCCCTTTCCAATATCTTTCCCCCCTGTTAATATCATCTCCTATTTGAATCGCGTAAAAGAAAACAATAACGCATCATCTTATCCATTTCCAGCCAATAGGGATTTCCATGCATCCATTCTATGTAGCAATCATGATGATCGTTCTTTTGGACGCACAGAGATAAAACGATAAAACCCGATGCATGATCTGAGATGCGGGTCCGTCCACACACGCACACAGCATTGTTGTACAACAGCGTAATACTGATAAACAAGAATTAGAAATGTTCACTGGAGTAAAGTAATATAATACCACCATAGCCATCATCACCCATAGTTAAACTAATTCAAATCATATCTTGTATAAACTGGCACTTTCACATTGCATAATTTGTGCTCACACTATGATCTCCACCTGCACGGTCCAAGATCTTATTTCTGTAAACATCAAACATCGCCGAGAAGAAAAGAGAAAATGTGTCCTTGTGATTTACTTTATACACTCCGTCTTGCTTACAAGGAGAGAATGCTTGTTGCTTTTGCTTGTAAACATATTTCCCATCTTTAATAGAAAAAGATACACAACTTGTCATATTCTGCAAACCTTGTAAATAGAAAGAACGAGAGCCACTAGACTTGTGCAACATCGGGAGTGGACCCGCATATTACGTATAGGCTTACGATTCCCGGTACCACATTTTCTCAGGGGTAAAGAACACTAAAAACAGCAGACCAAAGAGAAAGCAAGGTGAACTTAGCGCATCATCTTGCATCAAAAGTGTTATTGAGATATCAAGTCGATCCTTTTACACATTTATTGTCAGGTGACTATCGGAAATACTTTTCTCCATACCACAATTCATGCATAAGATTATATGTGTACATGAAATAGCTTTAATTGCTTTTCTTTTTATCATTATCATGAAGCTCTACTTGAAGGCGACTTTTATGTTCATTTAATACAAGAAAGAGAGAAATGTTGGAATGTTGCATGACGATGTTGTAATGGGTGATGAAAAGGAAATAGGATGCCTTTGATTTGATGGGTTATGTGTAGTTTACATGCCCATGCCCATACCGCCCATACCAGGCATACCACCCATACCAGGCATACCACCAGCAGCACCCTTGGGTTCAGGAGCATCAGTGATCATGCATTCGGTAGTAGTGAGCAAGGAAGCAACACCACTGGCATCCAAAAGAGCAGTACGAACAACCTTGGTAGGATCAAGAATACCACGTTCAATCATGTCGACATATTCATTGCAGGAAGCATCATAACCGAAAGCGAACTTGTCAACATGTTCTTCAAGGAGTTTACCAGCAACAACAGAACCTTCACCACCAGCATTGTCAACAATAGTACGGCAAGGGCGTTGAATGGCTTGACGAATAATGTTGACACCAAGTTGTTGATCAAAGTTGGCGGCCTTTACGCTATCAAGAGCCTTGGCAGCCTTAAGCAAAGCAACACCACCACCAGGGACAATACCTTCTTCAACAGCAGCACGGGTGGCACAGAGAGCATCATCAAATCTATATAACACGATGAGTCAAATTATGACCCCGGCTTATTCCGATTTGCTCTTTTACTTTACCTGTCCTTCTTCTCACCGACTTCAACCTCAGAAGCACCGCCAACCTTGATGACAGCAACACCACCAGAGAGCTTAGCAAGACGTTCTTGAAGCTTTTCCTTCTCATATTCAGAGGTGCTGGCATCATTCATGGCACCACGGATTTGTTCACAACGTTGGTTGATCATATCCTTGGATCCAGCGCCATTAAGGATGATAGTATCTTCCTTGGTAATAGTAACGGAACCAGTGGTACCAAAGAGTTCAGGAGTAGCACGTTCAAGCTTGACATCAAGATCATCCGAGAAAACAGTGGATTGGGTCAAGATACCAATATCACCAAGGATGGACTTGCGATTGTCACCGAAACCAGGAGCCTTGACAGCAGCAACTTGAATTTGGCCACGAAGCTTGTTGAGAATACAAGCAGCAAGAGCTTCACCATCAACATCCTCAGCAATGATCAAAAGAGGACGACGTTGAGTAGCAGCACTTTCAAGAGCAGGAAGAATATCTTGGAGAAGAGAAATCTTCTTTTCAGACAAAAGGATCAATGGCTTCTCAAATTCAACCTTTTGGGTCTTGGTATCGGTAATAAAGTAAGGAGAAATGAAACCACGATCAAATCGCATGCCTTCAGTCACTTCAAGTTCATCATCAATGGTCTTGCCAGCCTTGACAGTGATCACACCTTCCTTGCCAACACGTTCCATAGCTTGAGCAATCATACCGCCAACATGCTTATCACCATTAGCAGAGATGGTAGCAACCTATATAATTGCATTAAATTAGATTTTCATATATACCTCTTTTCCCACGATGTCTTTTTTATCCCGCCATACCTGAGCAATTTCACCAGAAGTGGTGATGACACGGCTGTTTTCCTTCAAAAAGTCAACAACAGCATCAACGGCAGCTTGAGCACCACGACGAAGATCCATAGGATTGCAGCCAGCTGCAACATTCTTGACACCTTCAGTAAAGATGGCACGAGCCAAAACAGTGGCAGTGGTAGTACCATCACCAGCAATTTCGTTGGTCTTGTTGGCAACATCTTGAACAAGACTACATAGGGGTTTAATATCTATTGTAAACAAACACATGGTCCGACAAATTATAACTTACCGAGCACCCAAGTTCTCAAACTTATCTTCCAAAGTGATAGACTTGGCAACAGTTACACCATCCTTGGTAATCTTGGGAGAACCATAAGGTTGTTCAATAAGGACATTACGACCCTTGGGACCAAGAGTAACGGCAACAGACTTGGCAAGCACATCAACACCACGAAGAAGAGCAGCACGACCATCAACGCCAAACTTGAGCTCCTTGTGAGAGTAGAAACGCTTAAGGACACCAGTGGCCGAACGCGATACAGGGCGAGCAGCAGCAGCAGCAGGAATACGGAACATTGAGCAAGAAGCAAGAAGAAAGTCGAGGAAACACGCGTGAACCCGATCCTGCTCACCAAAATATAATATCGCACACCGCTCAGTGGCTTAGATGCCTAACTTACCGCTCCAAATGATGACATTAGTAACAATGTGGGGAAACTACAGCCAGCTCACTTTTCATGTTGCACATGTCATCATAGACACTTTATTCATTCATTTCATTCATTATGATTCAACCATAACCATAGAATACATAAGTCGAATTTTATTTGTTTTCAAGTAAAATGTTTGTGGATAGTTCTAGGCTTTGGGCGGCTGTGCTTTTGGAATTTGCGAGATGTTTCCAGGACAAAAGATGGGATTCCAATTCCGCACGCACGGTGATGATATGAGCTTCTTTGAACCATTGATGCGATCCCCTCGTGTGACACAGTCGACAAACACTATAAAATTATCCCACGCCCGCCATCCACTGAGAACTGATAGATAACCAAGCACGCATTAAAGTTTTGGCACTCACACTACTATCACGATCCCCGATTGTCGAGTGCTTATTGAATACACCAATGATATCATTTCACGGTACACTGCACATTTACCACTTTGCAACTTGGCACACAGACCATCATCTGGGATTTCCTCCCACCATTCTTAGCAACGGGGAAACACAATGAAATAGTTGTCCTGCTTCAAGTTTCAAACTCTACAACATGAAGGGTGCATCTTCTACAACTCCACACGACAGCAGGCACACATTACCTTTCTTGGACCATCATCGTGCACACTGATTGGATGGCAGGTGTTCTGGGGTGTCAACTACTGAACAAAAAAGCAAACAATGTGCATCATACCATCTTTTCAGCAAACGCTTCTTAATGCAAACACATTGCATTTGCATGCAGCAGCATTAGAGTGATTAGTAGATAAAATGTCAAATTGGTATCATCAATCCCCCTTGTGAAAGATCTTTGTGTAAGCATGGGAACAAGCTCATAGGAAGTAGCTTTCGTGTGTTCAGTAAAGAAAGTCAACCCCCTCTGAAATTACCTGCATGAACCCGCTACTTGATACCCAGCCACCCATTCACAAACAATCAAGCACACAACCACTGCATGAGACACAACACAATACACACGCACACTCCACAGCTGCAGCTTTTTCATTTCGATCTCATAACAACAAGCGGAGCACTAGGTCACCAATAATACCATAAGGTCAAAGAATCTCAAACATCCATATCGTTACAAGGGCAAGACATAACCAGAGACAACAAATGAAGGCAGGGGATAGCGTACCGGGGGTGAAGACCAAGAGAGGAAACTTTTTTTCTGTCGAGATGCAAACAAAGACCCTCATAGGCTCGGTATATTTAAGCAACTACAAGCGCGTCAATCAAATGATCTTCCTCTTTTTTTTTTCCCTTTCCTCCAATACACTTCCCCCACGCCACTTTGACCTGTCAACAAAGTAAAAGAAATATAAAAAAAACATGTCGGTTTTGGAGCAACATTTAATGTCGACAGCAAGTGTAGTGATGGGGTAAAAAATGATAATGAATACAACATTGACGGGGTATACTGACATCATCATGTTGCAGTAGTGGCGACGGTGTTGCGGTGGATGATCGCTTGCAGGAGTTGGAAACTTCATTTTGTCGCGACTTTACCTGTTGTGGACAACATTTGCCTGACTTGCACGATTTGCTTCATCATTATGAAGAGCATCATGCATGTTGTTCTAGTGAGATGGAAGAAGCAGCACCCGTTGCTACAGCAATAGAAACACCATCCAACCAACAACCGAATGGCAGCAGCACCATGTTGGATGGTCTTGCATTGGATATGCTATGTAGCAATGATTTGGCTACCACGATTGATCCCATCAATACCTTTTTTGCAACAGCAGCAACATTTCCTGTTACACAAGACGACTTTGAGCTTGTCAACGAATCACATAGCAACAGTGAAAGCAGCAGCAGCAGTGTGAGCGATGATGAACTTCGCACACCTACTTCTCCCATGTCTCCACAACAACAACCACTTTGGCTTGATCCTACCAACAACAACAATTTAGATTGGTTGATGCGTGTCAACCATGCGTTGCTTGCTGCAGATGCATGTGCAGAAGGTTAGCAAATGTGATACCCATGTTCATGGTATGGGATTGCTGATGCATAATTTATTAGATCCATCGGAACGTCCTTACAAGTGTGAAGTGCGTGGTTGTGGAAAAGCCTACAAAAATGCCAACGGGCTCAAATATCACAAGGCACATGGTCATTGTAATGATCATCTCGAAAATGATTCTGAACACAATGCCAAAAAGCCCTATCATTGTGCGTTTGGTTTGTGTAGGAAACGATATAAAAACTTGAATGGTTTAAAGTACCATATTGAACATACACACATGGCAAAGCTTCGAAGGCATTTGTAGTATATTCCTCTCCCTCTCTTTTTGTTTGTCAGCTCCCTTTTGTATATTGTGATTCCTTCTCTTGCCCTCTTTATCCCGCGGGTATTGTTTTTTACCTCTTGTCATATCCTCTTTTGAACTCGTTCCCTGATTTCCATTCTCCTCCTCCACCTCCTGCAGATGTTGTATATAGCTCGATTATCAATAAAAAGTTTTGTTTATCCTTTTTTTAAAATCTAATATCTACACCATCTATGTGAAGTAACTTGATTGATCGACATCGAATGTTGGTATACCCTAGATACAGATCTTTGCGCCAGTTTTTCTTCTTTTTAAAGACCCATCTCACATGATTGTGATCACCGATGCATCTCCAGTCTTTGCGTGTCATGGTGTAGCTTGAAATCTCCTTTCCATCCTCACTCGATAGCCTTTGAGCACGTCGTGTATCAATACCAGACACTGCGAATGTGCTGTAAAGGTCGTACAAGTGATACCATCGTGTCAAATCCTCAATGTCTTGCTCCTTTTTCCTCCTCCTTATCCACTGTTGATTATAATCGAGTCGTGTAAGCGAGAAAAATGCCATGGGGTATAAATGTACTTGGGGAGATGTCCAACCAGGGTCAAGGCCAAGTACTTCAATGATGATCTTGTCAAATGTTTGGTGTGGCATATCAATCATTACACATCCGCCATCCTCTTGCTTGAATATCTTGTTACACATCTGAATATGCAACTCGCGTAATTCTCGACAATGTTCTCCAACATAATTCATCACTTGTGTACTGAATCCCATTTCACATAGCCGTAGCTGCTGAAGAGGATATCGTTGTTGTGGTAACCGATGCTTGTTGCCATGTCGAAGGGTGGTACGTGCGTTGGTTAAAGTTAGTCTTTTGAGATTTGAACAGCATTCGAGCACCAAATCCAGTGGACAATCACCATTGGCCAATCCAATACATTTGAGTTCAAGTGTTGTGAGTCGAGAAAAATTATGGTGCAACGGAATGAGAATTGAACGATGGATATCGTCCAGACCTTCCCATGCAAATGCTTGCAATTCAGTGGTGTTTGGATGTAATGTACGTAGCATGGCATAAAAGTAATCCTCATCCACAGCTGTATTATCATCATCTTCATCCAAGTGTAATCGTAGATAACTGAGTTTATAAGGTCGAACATTGGTTGCACGCATTGCGTCAAATATTTCATGATAGGATGGAAACCGGCACCATAAAGTCATATCAGTCAATATCAACTCTTTTAAGGGTCGTCTTGATGCAAATGTTAAAATGGATTGTTCAGCTGATGATATGTCATTGTCAGAAATGTTGGATATGGCTGTTTCACGCCAAGTCAACTCGAAACTTAATCGATTGATATTTGGAAATTGTGTCGTAAAGTAATTCAACCAGTAACAATTATCAAGCTGGCTCTGAACGATCAAATGTTGTAATCGAGGATAAGGTCCATCACATTCTGAAGCGAGTCGACGTTCCTGGTCTGACATGAGTAAAGCCAAGTTGTGTAATTCCAAACATTCAAGTCGTGGAAGCAATCCAAGTACACATCGTAATTGAGAATAGGTGAAATAAATTGTAGGTGGTATATCCTCTTCATCCTCTTCATCATCCATGGGTTGATATACGCTGTACAGTTCAAGTGTGTCGAGAAGGGGTGTAAACGCTAATAATGCCATCCACTTGGTGCCTACTTGAAGAATAGCATCACCCAGCTTGAGATGGCGTAGGCAATGTCCCACAGTACACACCAACGATAAGGTTCGATACCATGTTGTTGTCTCAGGGACTTGTCGTAGTTTCTTGAATAACATCCATGATCGAGGTACAGCAAGTCGACGCCATGCTGTATGCTTAAAATCGAGTATCTCGAGATTCGATATATAACGTGGTAATATCTCCAACTCACGAGCGGAAACGCCAAGTTGACGTGGAGCAATGCCAATATCATTGGCAAAACGTAGGCTCTTGATAAACTGTCCAATGGGTCGTCCATGGAAACTTGACTTTTCCAAACAATCAAAGAACTGTCGTGCTTGACATCGTGTCTTGATGGTCACATTACGGAAACATATTCGTCCAAATGCTCGGTTCCAAGTACGATTCACATAGATCGCTTCATTGTGTTGCTGAGCATCGGAAAAGTCGGCTACAATCGCAAGGATCTCGAATGGAAGTTGTCGAGGAGGGAAAAGCATGCAAGCGAGTAAATTTGTTGCTCAAGTGTGCCACAAACAATCAGACAACATTTGACTGAAACAAACAGGCTTCATCATCATTATTATACAAAGAATATAAAATAAAAATGCATTTGTGCTGTATATGCGATTACTTTATGTGCCATTATCCGATGTCATTGTGTTCATTATGTTCATTATTCATTATGTTCTACGCTCATGCTCTAACAAAGGGACATTGATTTTATCAATGGATCTTGGCATCACTCCTAGAAGTATCACACTTTGACAATTGATCAACTGCTCTTATCAACCAAAGGAGCAGATGGAGGATTTTATATTAAAGGATAATCACCAAGTCGATGCTGTCAACACCGCTCTTCTCGCTAAATGTGGTTCGCACGGACCTATGACGCTCTTCAAGCTGGATCGATCGATGGCACTGACATTATCCCACACGATCATGCGGTTAAACGAGCATTGAACTCCCATTGTAAGAAGCTTTTTCGTCATGTGATTGTGCTGTTTGTTTAATGGGTTGCAGATGTACCTCCTAGACATTTGAGAACTGATCCTGATAAAACCATCTTTGTTGGACGCCTGAACCATGCTACAACCGAAGGTGATACAAGTGCTTGCATACCTTTATAAGAAGGCAACTGAACCAAAGTTTACAATACTATAGAAAGTCTACGAGCATCCTTTGAGCGATATGGTACCATCACCCATCTCCATCTTCCATGCAACATTGGTATGAATATAACCTTCTGCTCACGTGTTTTCAATCATGAAACTGACATCAAGCTTTGGTAGTCACTGGGACATCTCAAGGATACGCGTTTATTACCTATAAACATCGATATGAAGCACGTGACGCATATGAAAAGGGACATCGTACTGTGTTGGATGAACACGTTATTCTTGTGGATTATGAAAGAAGTCGAACGATGAAAGGATGGGTACCAAGACGACTAGGTGGTGGATATAGTGGTAACAAGGAAAGTGGACAACTGCGTTTCGGTGGAAGAGACAAACCATTTCGATGGCCTACGTAAGGAATAAGGATGTTCAACTCAAGCAATGTTTAATATGGATGATTGTAGGAAACGAAGGGATGTTGAAGATCCAGTTATTTCACAAGACCAACGAAGATCAGATACTTGGCGAGTTACAAAGAAGAGTGAACAAAGAAACGAGCATAAAAGACAACGATCAACATCTCCATCACCTCGCTCGCATTCATCTCGATATAGACATTTATCGTCACGCTCTCGATCCCCTCCCCATAGTCATAGATACTCTACATCATCCCGTAAACAATATCATCCTAGTTACCATGGTTATAGCGCATCACCGAG
Source organism: Lichtheimia hyalospora FSU 10163 (assembly GCA_025094155.1). Lineage (NCBI taxonomy): Eukaryota > Fungi > Mucoromycota > Mucoromycetes > Mucorales > Lichtheimiaceae > Lichtheimia > Lichtheimia hyalospora. The sequence goes on from PTRB01000013.1 coordinate 206,321, forward strand.
GAGACATCATCGCTAGACCAATAAAGATTCATTTGAAACTGCGACTTTCATGCATACCTTTTCAATACGTTCCAAAGCAACGTCGTATTGGAATGTCAACTGATTGAAGAGGAATGAAGACTTTGCAATTGCTTCTTGTTTCCAAAATCGACATCGTTCCACTACCCGTTACCCATGACTGCTGAAGAGGAAGAAAGGATCATTATTGAGAGTTTGCTTAACAGGCTGTTTTCGTTTGTAAGCGATACTAGTTGACAAGCTTCTTGAAACGTTATACTCATATATATCAAAAAGCTTCCGTGCAACCAGCGAAGCACTTGCATTAAATCTGATCAAATCGACCTCTTGACACCCAATGTGCTTCAAAAGTAAGTAGTGCAGCAGCTCAAGTGTATGCATGGATTTAAGGCTGATTGTTATCTATTATTGATGTAGCGGTAATGAACACGATCATTGGCTATGCTATCGTTCTAAACCTATATCGATGATACTTAGTTGAAGCGCTGGTGACACTTGCAACCAAACGGATCAATGCCATAGCCGAAGCCATCACTTCGTCATTTGAAGCTGTATCTAACATCAAGGTACAAGATTCGTATATGACACGCTAGAATCCTGTTTCCCTTATCAGTTTTGTTTGTATCATAGGCTGGATCTCTGAATTTCGAGACCGGTGAACCAGTACGCCAAAGCGATATTGCCGAATCACATTATTTCTTGCTTTGTTTGTTATCAGCATGTCTTGAGCAGTGGCGATGTTCGCAGGAAGAATTCTTGGTGGATGACGATCTAAAGCAACGCTCGGCTACAGCTCACGATAAACTACCAGATAATATCACAAACGCCATTTTAAACAATATCATGCCTAATTTACGACACTATCCTCGCATGGCAACTGCAATCAATCGAGCATCCCAGCATCGTGTTTCACGACTTATATGCAACAAAGATGCTTCACCTCGTTGGAGATTTATTGATACCTACAACTGTCCCTTTGTCAGTGAACATTGTACAACCGACCCTATTCTAGTAGTCAAGACATATATCATGTACAACAACATTATCTTTCTCGTCAGTGCTGCCAATTGGAAAGTGACATTCAACAAGATTCTATCGGGACTGGAGTTGATGACCCGTAGAACGAGTGGTTCCCCTGATGAATGGCATCAGCTGGGTGATGTGAGAATACTCGAATATTGTGCATTGAATCAATCCCGACTTAGCAACGTATTATCAGGTATGTAAAGAGAGAGAGAAAAATCAGAGTTATCAAGCAAATAACCCATCATGATTAACAGCATTGAATCAAACCATGATGAGAATGAAGCTACCTTTCCAACGCATGGTGAGCGTGGTTGCATATCATGCTATCTGGGAATGGATGGATATGTTCCCTATGGAATTTGCCAATCTATACATTCGACGACAACCCTGTCGTGGAGATCCTGACAAATTATTCATGCATTTATATACTGGAGCAAGAAAAAACTTGGTCTTGTGGCCTTTTTTCACGGCGCTCATATTGTTATGCCCCAACATGTTGTCAGAATCATTACAACTTTCTAATCCCATGGCATCACTCCGTACACAAAAAGCCATTGTGAGTATTTTTTTTCTCATTTATCTATTCATGCATGATAACTTATATATCACAGTCAGGGTTTCTATGCACATTAAAGGAGAGGAATCAACAATTAGACAGTGGGCATTTGGATATCGGCATCGTATGCATACTTGACATTTGCAAAGCGGCAGGGATGCTACACAATCGATGTGAAACGCGTATCCTTCATCAAATTGCAATGAAAGGCAAAAGTGAATTGCGAGCCAAGCTTTTCAACTTGGAGAACCCCATCCTTGCTGATTTCTATATTCTGTCGCGTGAAGGCCAAGGTGCTAATCTCTACATTGATGTGCATTTCCTATTGGTGGATTGTTTCATTACGCTATTCCTGCTGAATCCTCGCTATACCATTTACGATCTCTTCCCTGTTTGTGTTCACGAGGAAGCACCTTTAATATACAAATCAAGTTTGGCACGTTCATTACGTTTCATCATCGATTACTATGCTGAATTCCCCAATGATACAATCAATGATGCTTGGCAACCAGGATCACCTTTCTTTTACAATCTTATATGCACCCCTTTAAGAAGGCTTTTTCTTGCGTGCACGTCAGTAGAAACACGTGCGCCAACGCTTGAAAGAGCTGAAAGTGCTGGATCATCTATTCTGTCCACTGAATCAGATTCAAGAATGCGTGGATTGTTGGCTAAAAGATCAGAGCGCTTGTTCACGGTTTCAGAACTATTATTACTTTATTCAGCAGATCCTTTGTTAATGGTCATGGTATGTATGATGGAATCTATCCCACTTTGAAATAGCACTGATGAGTTTTTCTTTGTCGATAGGGAAATGAACGAGATCGAGCGGAACAGAACTTGGATATTGTTGTTGCTGTGACACAATGCCTACAAGAAAACAATATAGAAATTGTGCGCGCTGCCAGCTTCTGCATTCATCGCATCCATAAAGCCAAGTACATACCGTATTGGGGTCCAGAGGATGCCTATATGGAATACTTTTGGAACATGACATCGCACATTGTCCTTACATTGGCAAAGATTCTACTGGATAAGCAGCTTGAACAAGCACGAGAGATCAACCAGATATTGACTGTCTTGCAAGAAATATATCATGAAAGAAACACCTTTCTCATGTCCATGGATCAGGTACATATCATGACGTGCATGATCATCATCTTTATTAATTGTTCTATAATCAAATATATAGGAATCAGCTCTCAAAGGATGGAATTCATCAGATTATCTGCAAGCTACAATTGGGTTAGAAGTGGCACTCATGGTGCTTCTTTGTTCTCCAAATCAAGATGTCTTGAACAAGACTTTTCAATGCTTTGGCCTTTTATGCGTGGAAATTGAGCACTTGTTTTACAATGAGGATGGCAGGACATATGAAGGGAGCAAGAATGCAGCATCGCTTCTATTGGAGAATTATCCAGTATACAAGGAAATTTCCAAGCTGCATAACGCTAATATTGTTGCTGGTCGCAAGCTATATCAGAAACGTATTTGGAGATTATTACGAATGATGCCACATGATGCACCAGGACATGTTGTTGCATGGAAAGAAGTATGGAAGCGGTGGAAGCGTTTGAACGCCTTCATTGTACGATCAGCATCACCATCGAGTCCTGGTGGCCTACCATCACCTGGAAGTGGCAGCAATAGCACTTCATCCCGCAGCCGATCACCTTCTGCATCAAGTACAAAACTTGCACCTGTTTCGAACACCAACCTGTTTCAAGATCGAGAATGTGGTGGCAAACCACTCTCACCGGGATGGAGCCAACAAGTGGGTCGATACACTGAATGGCATAATTACTCTGGCTTTTTGGCATCACTTGCTGGTGTATGTTCAGCACAATCGGATTCTGCCCATGTTGACGAATTGGCTGGTCAAGCAAGTCAATTCCTTAGTGAAATGGTGCGTTTACTGGCATCACAAGATGCATTTATCCGTGAACGAAGTAAGGATGTCCTTAGCACAGAATTATCCCCAGCAATGCGATCAGCTTTACTACGCCATTTGGAACATACTATTTCACACTGTGCTGTTGCATCCAGGGGTGACGATTGCATGTTGGCTGTCGAGCATACCATTATCATCCTTACAACATTTCTTGAGAATGTGCAAGATGAACCAACCAGTGTATCAGCATTATCATCCATGCACTTTAGTGATTTGATCGATCAATGTGCAACATACCTCTTTTGCAAAGCGGGTAGTCAAAGCAACACGCATAGTGGAATCAACATACCACGCATGAGATTACGATTTGCTCGTCTCTGTGAAGTCATCATGATTACTCGTAAAAAGCATCCATTCATCACATTGCATGGCGAGTTCAAACTACGTACAAAACTACTCGAAATTATCATTGAATGGACTAGCAGCTTTGGTGCACTTATGGTAGGTAACATTGAACTGATCAACAGTCAAACCATAACTCATTGTTTTAATGCTTGCATATAGAAAGGAGAGACATTGGTATTCAGCCCTGGAGGAACAGGCAAAATGATGGACAACAGTACACGAGCTACATCACCTGTTACATCGCCAAGAGGAGATGAGAACCATATCTATCGAGAACTTGAACACCAATGTATCCGTGCCATGACCTTGTTATTGGATAAACTCCCACTTCAACCAACAGACTTTCATTTGATGCGTGATCTTTCTCATGAAGATGGCAATAGCACAGAGCAGCTTCGATATCGTTTATTCTCAAGATACTTCAAATACTTTATGCACCTTCTCTTGCATTGCATTATATCATTGAATAGCTGGAAAATCAGCACCGGATCCGATATTGAGAATGCATTCAATTGTGATAATGATGAATTCGGTGGTCCTTGTTATGCTATTCTCTTTGCATCTATCAATGTCGAGGTAAGCATTCCCTGCATATCACTCAGGTACATGCTCATTTTGTTTAAAAGAAATGTGTAGAGCGACCTATACATCCACCAGAATTTGCAGATCTCATTCGCGGTCTTACTATTACTGGATTGGCCAATCTTATAGGTGCAAATGTCAGTGTGGGGCTCAAGCAAGCATTACCCATGATGTACTGTCGTATCCATGGTGTAAGAACGGCATTCTTGGAAATCTTTGCAACTGCATTGAAACGAGGTGCTAGTTTCGAAGGATTATCAGATACAATTGAAGTTGAAAGATACAATGAGCTCTTGGATGTAAGTAGTATCACCGGCATTACCGCTTTTCATAATAACAGCAGTGTGTCATTAGATAATTACCGATGATCAAGATGATTTCGCTATTGCCATGCTCATGTCCACTTCATGCCCTGCACCCAAAATTGATATTATTGCAAATGGTCTTCTCGCTTGTCTTGGCACTCGAGGAAAAATCACAGCGTTTATGAAAATTCTGATCACAAAGGAGGTTCAAAACACGAGTAAGTGAGATAGTAGTGATGCACTTCATATGAAGCACTGTTTGACTTTATTCTGCAGATGTGGAAGCACAACTCTTTCGACACACATCAGTGGCTACGCATTTTTTATCCGGTGTTGCCAAGCGGTGTGGCACTGAATACATTCAAGAGATTCTTTATCCTGTATTTCGAGCATTGAACAATGAAGAGCTTCCACCCAATACATCATTTGAGCTGAACCCATCACGATTGAAACCCGATGAAGATATTGAAGCAAACCGAGAGAACGTTGCTAAGCTCACTGACAAGTTGTTGACTGCGATATGTGAATCGGCTGATGCAGCTCCTTCGTAAGCATCTTATTATACATTGTTGGCATTATATTCATGATACCTTTTGTAGCATGATAAGGGAGATCTGCTATAACATCAGTGAATGCACAGCTGAACGGTTTCCAGAAGCAAGATATACAGCTGTTGGAGCCTTTATATTCCTGCGTTTCTTTTGTCCAGCAATTGTAGCTCCTGAATCGATTGGTATCAAAGTCAAGATGAATCCTAACCTACATCGTGGATTACTCCTTGCTGGCAAGATCGCTCAAAATTTGGCCAACAATGTTCTTTTCGGTGTCAAAGAAGCATTCATGATTCCGCTCAATGACTTTGTCACGTGCAATACCTACCGCGTGATTTGTTTCATGCGAGATGTGTCAATGAAACCCAACTGTCACCAAGTGGAATATGAAGTACCTATGGAAAATGAAGATTACGCGTTGATGCATCACATGATGCTGGATAGCATTGATCCTATGGCACAAGCTCTTTGGAACTCGTGGTATATGCAAGGCATCACAACCGCACATTCAAGTAATGAGACACTTGCAGCCGATTATCGGATCAGGCAAAAATTTGATCGAATGACGGATTTGCTTGCTCATCTCGGTATCCCACCTGATATTCGCAGCCATCATCAAGATTACTATCTCCATGGAAGACCACTCAAGTATGCTAGCATTCAATACTCGGACTTTATGAGACGCCATAATGGATGTGATGTGAGAGAAATTATGCAGCGATCAGCATTCTATGCCAGTGGACGATCTAAAGCCGGTAGACCTATTGTGTACTTTATTCTTCGCAGGCTGCGATTGCGTGAAAGAGATTGTGAACCAACATTATATTATCTTCTCAAGGTAAGCGATAGCCATATAGACTTGTTTTCAATTGCTCATGCATCCTTTCAATAGATCTTGGAACGTGTGTCCGTAGAGCCATTTGAGATATTGATTGACTACACACTCTTCAGTGAGGATAATTGGTCACCAGATCGCAGTTGGTTTACGCAGTTGATCCTTATGACACCTTATGAGATCTACAAGAACATCTCTGCCATATATGGATACAATCCCAATTCAGCACTCTCTTCTTATTTGAAACAAGAGTTGATTGCCCCTGTTAAGCGATTTCTCCAACATATCATCTTTGTCACAAGCATATCCAGCTTACACGCTTACATATATCCATCTGAGCTCTGCCTTCCTAAACTCGGTAGTAAGTATATACACACATAGATGACATGTTCAGATACTAAAGATGGCATAGCAATATTGGAGGAACCACCCTTGATCCATTTACGATCCGTATACCGTATCAACTCCACCGGCAAACGCATCCCTGTCAATATCAAACTTGGCCAGCATTATGTGCAGGTTGCTACCACCAAAAAGCAAAAGCTTTTTGAAGGCGTAAACTCGGTGATTGTGGATGTTTACCCCATTTCCAAAATCGACGATATATTCCTTGGTCTGACGGCAGATGCGGAAACTGATTTTCGATTCCGAATCAAGGATAAATCGATACCCATCATGTGCTCGACAGCATCAGCAAATGATGCATCTCGCTTTGTATTCGTAAGTGTATCTCATTTAATCCTGCGTAACATGTCATTTATTCTATTTTCGAATAGGTACTCAAAAATATGAAAAGCCGTTGTCAGCCATCGGGTGAGGAGCAAAAGTCGGCAACTGATATGAACCTGAATCGCCCGATTCATCCCGAAGATGTCCCTGGCATATTCCTGAACATTGCACTTTTGAATATGGGAATGAAAGATCCAGAACTCCGTATAGCAGCATATCACTTTTTGTGCTCGCTCGGTTACGCGTTTCGATTCGAGATTACAAATCAGCTCATTGACGCCAAAGGTATACTCGAATGATCTATTTGATACGCATCCATTTAACGATTATACTTTAGAAATCTGCATCCCTGAAAATGATTCTACCATGATTAAGATCTTGAGCACAAAGCTGGCCATGACCGAACCACAGCTCACTCTTGATGTATTTCGCGAATGGTTCGTGGGATTCAAGAAATCACCATCCATTCGCTATCTCTGTTTCACCTACATCTTGCCATGGTTTGACAGTCTTGCCATGCTATGTCAAAAAACGGATGATTATAACACCATGTTCAAAGTCAAGGAGATTCTTGGCATGTTCGCTGAGCTCACTTATGCATCAGACAATAATGTAAGTAGTTTATTACGAGTTTGTACTACACACGATTAATATACAAGCATTATGCAGATCCGCCGACTTTTACAAAACAAAGTTTGGAAGACCATTTCGGAGCTAGTGGTGGAAGGCAATCATTTGATCGATCTGGCTTTGGATACAATCATCAGCTATGCCGAAGTCCATGGTGGAATTGGCGTACCCCACACAGATGTTATGGCAGATGTGATTGTTGCAATGTTCAACACCACGATTTGTAGCAAATTGATCACTCGACTCAACAAGCTCATTACCAAGACTGCTTTCAATTGGACATCTTCTCTTATCAACCATCCGCATTGGAGAGACATCATGATCATTGTGCGATTTCTCTTGATGGGGACATTCAATTACCGAGGTCCTGTTCGGAACTTTGTGCCAGAGATTACACATGTCTTGTCATTAATTGTTGGTGTTGGATCCACTTTGGAAAGGGAAACAGTGCATAGCTTGATGGTCAATATGAAACATGCATTATGTGTATCGGAACCATTGTTCGCGGAAACAATTGAACGCATGCATCATCGTTTGGAATTAACGGCAGCTCGCAGAACACGATTGCTCTATGGTCTTACCAAGGAACGTGATGCATTCTCTGTCAATATGGAAACAACCACGGATAGCACTGATTGTGTGCCCCTGATAGCAGTTGAGCGTGTAGTCAATAATCTGATGATAGGCACGAGAACCGTGGCACCCAATCCAGGTAAAACAATGAAACATATGGGTTATTTAAGAAATTGACAATGAACTATTCTGATAGATATTGCAAATGCATGGCGTTCACGTTGGCTTAGTTTGGCTACAAGTGTTGCTTTCCAACTTAATCCTGCAATACAACCACGAGCTTTCATTGAGATTGGTTGTTTGGCACAAGAATGTGTGGATGATGACCTGTTATATCAGATCTTGGTCGCCTTGGATACTGCTTTATGTGCAAACCAACCATCGGTGGTACTGGGGATTGTCATGTGCTTACGAAATATGGTGTCAAGTTTACCGAAGCACTCTCGATATCTCGTGTCTCTTTTCTGGATAGCAATCGCATTAATACAACTCGGTGATGAAGCACTATTTCCTTATGCATTGGAACTTGCCATCTCTGTTGTACGGACACTGAATGATCGACATTTATTTCAAAACGCAACCACCACTGCAAATCTCTTGCTTGACGCACGTCGTGGCTGGGCGGATGATCTTGACAGGCGTTTCGATCAACTTTCTGGTGTCAATTTCGAAAAGTACTTTTCATTCGCTATTGTTGCATTATTGCTTCATCATGGGATGAATGATGTGGAACTCCGCAGTGAGAGCTATTCTGCCATTGAAGAACTATTAGCTCTAGAGTTGAAGTTGGCAAATAACTCGAGTGCGATGGCCAATGAGCAGGAGGATAAGAAGAAGCAGAGTGAAAAGCCAAAGCATGATGCAAGCTACCATGTACTCGGCTATGTCGCTGGAGTTTCAGTAAGAAATCCTGTTGCTGTCAACATGGATGATGTGATTCGACAAGAACAAGGGGTTCAGGTCCTGTTCCTGACATTACTTGCATATCAAATGAATGCATTGGAGGAAGCTGACACTGCAAAAATCAGCTTATATTCTACATTTTCTGAAGCTGCAAGGCTGATACCCAAATCATTTTCAATCATGTAAGGATATTGTCATTAATCTCGAGTGTCTGACTATGATGCTAATCTTTATCAATTTAGGTATGACTCGCTTGTCCCGAAAATGAACAAAGCTGTATACACATCATCCGACCCTGAACTGCTAAAATCCATCGAGTCTATTATTGTGGTGGCATGCTCCAATCGTCAAATTGACGAGAGGAAAAGGAATCAACGAACGCTCAAGCACACACTGGATGAAATGGGATTTTGGGGAATTTCAAACAAGAGGAGGAAACGAGAAGTTATTAACTATAACGCACTTGCATGTGATGTAATCAAGGCCATTATTACATGAATAAAGATTAATACTTTATCATTTCTCTAAGCTGATTGTATCCTTAAACTGCATGATTTGCTACAAGGCCGATTGTAATGCTTCTGAGACTGAACTCTGCGACTCTTGGTCTTTGTTATTCGACACAATGTTAGATCTCTCCTGGTTGCCCAATGTTTCAAGCAAGAAGATTGTGTTGGCTTCAGCATCACCACGAAGACGAGAACTCTTGAGTGAAATGGCAAGTAGTCATGTCAAATGAGCTAAGCACATGAAAAGTTAACGATTGAATAACAGGGAGTCAAGTTTCAAGTTGTACCTACACTTGTGGATGACTCGAATGATCCTGAAACGTATCAAGTTGCTGCAAAGTATGTACATGACACGGCTGAAGCAAAGGCTCGAGAAGTATGGGAACGATGCCAGGTATGAAACAATATGTGGTGGATAGTAACAGTGGTGGTAACCATGGCGCTTAGAATGATCCTGCACTACCGGATGCGGATATTGTGATTGCAGCAGATACAGTTATCAATGCCAACCCTGATCATTGTTTGATTCTCAACAAGCCAAAAGATGCCGATGAAGCCCAAGAAATGCTTACCATGCTCAGCGACAAAGAACACGAAGTCTTGACAGCTGTTCATTTATATTTCAAAGCAAACAATGAACCAGGTTACCAACATCGATCCTTTGTGGAGAGTACCAAAGTCAAGTTTTCCAAAGTGGATGCAGGATTGCTGAAAGCATGTAAGTGTGTGTGTCTCTCTCTCTCCTTTATCACCCACATTAAAAAATTAATTACGAAATTCGTTGCCTGGTTACAGATATTGCATCGGGTGAACCATTTGACAAAGCTGGAGGATATGGAATTCAAGGTTCTGCTGCCATGTTTATTGAAAAGATTGAAGGAGATTACTTTAATGTAGTAAGTAAAAGGATCATTGTTTGACAAGGATACCAAGTTTGTTGACGATTACCATAATAGGTGGGGTTACCTAAACATCGTTTATATCGAGAATTAAGAGATTTGGAACAAGTTTATCAATGATAAAGAATAATGTTTTGAGAGAGAAATGGAATGTTTTTAACTTGATCGCTCTTTCGGATGTGGATCCTTGTCTCGGGTGCAACACTCTTGGCCTTCCGTGTCGGCCGTACAACTTTAGCATTATTGTGCACATTCCATCGTAAAAGAGGAAACGGACTTTTTTAGCCCATCGCGTGGCACAAACTCTCAGTGTCTCTCTCAACCCTGCAAATGTTTGCCACTTGCTCGTTTTGATTAAGAGCATATCGATACACACAAGGGGACTTATTGGATGCTATTAACGTAGTTGCCTTTTTATGTCATGGCTGAGTGACACAGTTAACCTTGCACTTTGTATGTACACAATTGGTTAATCAAGCTCGAGACATGATCATCCTTGATGCTGCATCACATGTTGTTGGTTATTGAATTCAAGTATGCGCATATCTTTATAGTAGATGGTGCCACATGGATGGTGTACACATGTGTTGCATTGTAAAAGTTAAAGGAGAGTGGTATTGTTGATGGAAGTAAGCAACATGATTCGCTGGAGAAAGGGAAACCAAACTATGCAACACAAAAAGAAGACTGCCCTTCCCGTTTGAAGAGTGTTTTTTTTGGCATCATCAATAGCCATTGGCTCTTTTATTTTTTTTCTTGCTTTCTTTCTTTTACCCCTTCTTGTTCAAAGAGCAGAGACTCGCACATATTTATTTCACTTTTTATCTTTACGCGAAAAACCAGTAGTTTGCATGCAACAGTAGTCTTAGTCGTGTAAACTAGAGCCAACGCCAACTATCAATTTTCATTCTTTTTCACTCTGTAAGTTCTTTTACCTATTGCTTGTGTATAGGATCGTAACGACTTGCTCATTCCTAACCATTTCGACAATGAACGTTACAAATAGGTTGTCACCTGCAGCCAGCTTGGCATACACTTTGTTGCATAGTTACCCTTCCGAGTATCCCGATATTCCGAAGAGAACAACTCATTATGACGACCACTACTTTCAGCGATATGATGAATGATCCAAATGCCTTGTATGGTTTCTCGGCCGACAAAAGTGCTTCGTTCGAGACGCATCAAAATCAAATCATGACATCTTCCGTGGCACCAGATAAAAATAATGCCAATACTATGATGTTTCCTCCAGACATCCATCACCACCATCATCACATGGTAAATTATTATATGCCAATCTGATACAGCAATAGAAATTAATAACATTATTATTATTATTAATAGCCAGATCCAACTAAGCAGAATCATACCGCTTCTATGATTGATGCATCTGCCATGATCGCCAATTCGTCTCAGTATCTGCAAAGCAACGATCCGGCATCTTTTCATTTTATGGGTTATAACTCGGTGACTCCTGCTCCTATCGTCAAAAGTCAGGTTGCTGTCGCAAGTGGAGAATACTTTAACACCAATACAATGACATTACAACAACAACAACAACAACAACAACAACATCCACCACCACCACCCATGGGTCATTTCGTGTATCAACCCAACTATAACCATAATCAACCAACAATTTATCAACAACCACAGCAACCCATTATTGAGTCATCCAACTTGATCGATGGTTTTCAAAATCCAATCCATTCGAATATAATGACAGCAACCAATATGTATCCACCACCTTCCTTTGTTTCCACATCGGCAGCACCCATTTCCCCTCCTTACACGTATGATCAGGTAAATTAAAAAAAAAGGGAAATGCTAAGTTGTCGCATGGATTGACTTTGTTACAATATAGAATCTGATGAACTTTCAGCCCCCTTTGATGATGAATGATCTACCAAGCCATCAGCCAAGTATGAATTACCCCAACAAGGAGGCTTATGCACCACAGCAAAAGCAAGTACTAGCAACAGCTGGTACCACTATGCGACGACAACCGATGCCACGTCGACACACGGTCTCAACGCCTTATCAACCAGTGAATAAAGGCAAAGAACCGGAGCCAGAAATGCCACAAAATAAGCTACGCAAAGTTCTGAGAGCCAAGCGACACCGATCTCTTGGCAAGCTCAACGTGACAACCAACACAACCACTGCTACTACTGCTACATCAAGTCCTGTAGACAAATGGATGTCACCTGATACTTCGTCCTCATCCTCCATTTGTAGTCCTATTCTTTCGGCTACAAGTACAGTCAACGAATTTGATCAGATTGTCCTGTTGGAGAAATTGCAACAACAACAATCAAGCACTGCAGTACCATCTTCTAGTCATGGTGATGCTAACATGGATGAAGAAGAACGATTGCAGTGTTTATGGACCGAATGCTATCTCGAAATGAAAACGCTTGACGATTTAATCACGCATGTGAAGGAAACACATATCGGAAGTGGCAAGGTATAAAGTTTGCATGATTCGCATAGCTGCCCATGTCACTTATTATCCGTTTAGGCATTATATTACTGTGGTTGGAAAGATTGCCCACGCAACCAAAAACCATTCACGAAACGTCACAAGATGCATAATCATCTTCGTACCCATACTGGTGAAAGGCCCTTTGAATGTACTGAGCCTGGTATGTGTTTAGGCAATCTACAGCTCTGATGGTAACACAAAAAGGCTGACTGAGAATTACCTGTATAGGATGTGGCAAAAGGTTCTCTCGACCAGATTCGCTTACAACCCATGCCAAGATTCATTCCAATGTGCGTCCTTATCTATGCCAATACGAAAACTGTGGAAAGGCTTATTATCACTTGAGATCATTGCGTAAGCATGAACGCACCCATGAAGAACAACAGCAACAACAACAAAACGATGTTGAGGAGCGTAACACAACGCATGCTGTTCCGAAATCGGGTGACACTCAATTAGACTGGATGTTCTGAAATGCCACCATGGGTTTGTCATCATCATCCATATCCTTCAAAGTATATCATATCTATTTGTTGTTCTCAATACCATTCTGTGATACCCATTGTATCAAAGAGCGTGCCTTCATATATACACAACACACACACACACACAGCTCGCTTTTTCCTTTCATAAGTCTATATCTATAAAGATTCATCATTGCCCTTGCACACACATGTTGGCTGCAATTTAGCCTGTTTCAGCTATTGCATATACCTTTTGCATATTTGCAACAATTAACTCTGCAGCATTTCCCTCTATAGCAAAGTCTCCGAAAGCATGATGCATGTTGGCAAGATCTACGGGTTGCCATGGAGAGTTGTGACGTGACATCAGGTATCATTCACACATAAAGGATCAATATACATGTGCTAGAGTCAACAGCTTTTTATTGCTGGTTACAATAATATATTGAGAAAAAAAAACATAATGATGAGTCGAAAATCACGGTCTCGACACGACAAGAATCGCAAGAACACTCTGATCACCTTTCCATCATGACCATGTATGGCAGCACACCTTTACCCCTCTTGTCGATCAAGCTGCTCATCGATGGTCATCAATATGACAGATCCACCCATGCTGCATTATCGACTGTGAGATTGGCCATACAAAATAATGAATGTGCTACCATCATGTACACGGCTGAATCTATTCATTTCTTGCCATGTGTGCAACGAAAACAGTTACTCAAGATCACACGTGCTTCAGCCAAACAAACGATCACTATGCTTCCTTCCATTGCTTATGATATATATTCCCCCTTACGCAAAGTGATGAAACATGTCCGCGACAAGGGGACGAGATCATTGTAAACATGATGGATCAACATGTTACACGAATCACTAATTACTCTCTCCTGATACTTGCAAATGGTGTCATAATAATGGATGATGAAATGCACAATTGTATTATTATTCAAAGATATCTAATGTAGTAAATGGCTTTGCATTCTTTTGCTTTGCAATCTTGTCCCGTTGATACTGTAGTTCTTCTTGTAATTGAACCTGGGTGTGATATACATGGATGAGCATACCCTCTTGCATAATAAAGTTAATCTCGCTTACCTTTCGAGGATCCACCACGTTACGCTGCCGCAGCATATGTTTTCTGGTCTTCTTTTTCATTTGATTGAATTTATCTGCTTCGCTCTTGATTTCTTCCTCTCGTCGACGCTTCAAGATTTCGTTTTTGCTGGCACGCGTCACACGACCGATTTGTGTAGGATCGAGTACAATCATCTCAGGCTGCAATTTATCCAAAAGACCATGCACTTCAGCTTCTTGTCGTTGTTTGACAGTTTGATAAGGATTGGCTTCCAATGTGTCAAAGTTGGGCTCGCCAGATCCAGGAACAACAATACTGCTTACACCCTTGGCATGTCCAAAGCCTAAAACATCTTCGTATGGTACAAATTGAATGTCGCGAATGGAAGAGGATGATTGCAAATGATTCATATAGGGTGATTGTTGCTTGGTTCGGAATGCATCTTTCCAGATCTATGACATGATATAAGTCCATCACTTCGTATTCCATATCCCATTCGTATCCTTACCGTGACATGCGATGTCCATCCAACGCCAAGTAGACCACGCTGTGAAATGGATAAAGAAGTTGCAGGTCTAGGTGTATAATACTCCTGTAATGTCTCGTATTTACGGATATCCCAAATCTTGAGTTTGCCATCTAATCCAGCTGTTGCCATGTATCGACCTGTAGGATCCACCGCCAGCGATTGTACCGGGCCCTTATGGCAAAGCATCTTGACATGTGGCTGAGATGTGTTGGGTGACCATAATGTGACAGTACCTATAATCATCCCATCAGTCACCCATTTCATACATCAGCCAGTATCACTTACCATTAACATGACCCAAATGTATAATAGCATTCCATGGGTTCTGTGCCATTGTATGACAAGAGCCTAGCTTTGTTCGCAATTCCGTCACGAATTGACCTGTGGATGTATCTTGGTATTTGAGATAACCTGCGTTGCCCTAGATATATTCATCAGTATCCTATAGTGTCAATGCATATATAGAGATCACATACCACGGATGCAAGCAAGAAATGATAAGGAAGAAACTCGATCTTGTTCACGTCTTGATGATGTTTCAAACGATGGATTTCAAGACCGGATTGATCATAAATGAACACATGTTGCTTTTGAGCCACAGCCAACATTGTTTCATTATGTAACCATCTAATAAACAAGTATCAATGATCCATCCACCAGCATAAAAAGTATTTGTTTAACATACTTGACATCTCGAACAAGTTCATTCACATGTGTTTCAAAGTGAAGTCGGCCTGTTTGCCAATCGAATGCTGCAAGATGACCACGCTTGCCACCCATAAGTAAATGCCTATCATACGATGTCAGTTTATCGATCGTTTCTTCCTTTTCATTCATATATACCTTCCATTTCTGGTGTAATCTATGCAATAAGGACCATGATCAGGAAGATCAAGAGTAAACATCTATATATCCACGTGTGAGACTTGATCCATAGAGAGAAACATCCTTGTTTACCTTCTTGCTTGTATTAACATCGACTTCTTTAGATAACTGGTCCTGCCTGAAATTGTATGTTTTTTCAATGCCTTCTGCTTCAAGGAAACCAGCCTCCTCTTGCAATAAAAGCTCGGCCCTGGCTGCTGATTCACTTGCTTCACGGATCTGTTCTTCTTGTCTCTGCAATTTGGCACGAAGCTTCTTGTCCTTGACTTTCTGCAAATGGTCGATCGCAAATATGAGTTAGAGGCGGTTGATCGATCAAGTGTGGTATGACAAGTGGTCGATATTTCTTACATCGAAAGCAACTGGCCTGCCCCGATTGTATTTGCGTTCTGCTTTCTTGCGAGCAACGTCGATTTCGTGCTCTTGTGATATTTCCTCGATCTTCTCTTTCTGTTGTTCCATTATGCGTTGCGGTGGAGTAAAAGGACAAAAGCAATTTTTTATTCTCGGGATTTGACAACTCAGTTTATGTTCACTCAGTCAACATTTTGCATACATAATAGTGTGTATTCTAATAGTGATTGCTATCTATGCCATCCCCACTTGCACCATGATATCTTGTACTGAATCTCTATACTTGGTATGACCATCCAATTCCAATTCCACATTCTCGATCCTATGAACATTCTTGATAGGACGTAAGCCGGCCACTTCAGTGTTGAGTGAATGAAGTCTATATACAAAGGCTAGAAAATATCATCTAAGTTCTCATTCAGATCTTTATAATTTCTACTACTACTTACCAAGTACCCAATCCTTGTCTGTGAAACAGTTGATGAATCGACCGGAAACCACTGATGCACATTCACGCCATCCTTGCGTATCATCACCAGCGATAGGAGCACCCATAAGAACCACGTGATCCACTAATCCTTTCTTGTCTCTGGCGTACAGTTCCTTCAAACAATGCCAAATCACCAAGCAACCACAACTATAGCCCACCTATGTAGCCATAGCAACGTTAATTTTCACATGTTGGATAATAAACCCATTCACACCACTACTGCGACTTACCAAACTGCATGGACGATTGCCTTGTACACGCTTTTCAAGCACATCGGCTAAGACTATCAAACCATAATTTAATGCCTGTACAACACCCATGGCCTATTATTTCACATACCAATGCCAGCCTTGTGAGAGCGATCCACAGCGATCTGCCAAGGGTTATCCACCACATCTGCAATCTTCATTAACGTTGCTGGAAGTGCCACCGCAGCTATCATAAGGATGGATCGCGTGTGTGAGATGTACGTTGATATTCAGAGTAAAATAGTATGAGGAAGCTTACCAAAGAATGCATGCAATGCCGTTTGCTTGGCCACCTCGACACCAGCATACTTGATGGCTTGATTTCTGACAAACTTTTCAAAGGCGATACCAAGGTCCATCAATGCATCAGTCTCATATCGTAAGCAGTAGATATCATTGAAATTGCGTGCAGTAGCAAATGCTTTTTCCCATGGAGTCTACAAGAGAATCAATGATCCAATGTTAATACTCCACATTGATAGTGTAATGCGTCCTTGTACCTTGAATTCGTCCTTGTTATCCATCAAGAATCCAGAAATACAAATGGTGCACTAAGAATAATTTGTTAGCATGCGTTATTCAGATTGTTAAAGAGTATGCATATATACCTGTAAAGTTGGAATTGGCGGCAGATCGGCATCATTCAAGATTTGCTCAAATGCAAACTCCTCCAATCCCTGCATACGTCGATGCATTTTCCAACCTATACACAATTACATGAGTTTCTTGAAATTGACAAGGACCAATGTACATACCTGCAAGACCACCACCTATTTTTAATAAATAAAAAAAAAAGAAACATCATAGTGTGAGATCAACATGTCAACTACCATCATCAGCGAATAACGTACCTGTAAGACCAAACAAACTTGTTACTAGTGCAATACCACCCGCGGTAGCAAAGAATGTAGCACCCGTAAGGCCTACAAGGAATCACGTGTATAAGTAAAACTTGATCCTATTACTATTGACTAACGTGACCTTACCAACAAGCAATGGAGCCAACAAGGGTGCAGCCAATCCACCTGTCAAAGCTATTAAAAAAAGAATGCGTAAGGGAACATGCATATGATGATGATGATGATGATGATGATAACTTGCCAATCAATGCTCCACCGCCCAAGACGCCTGCACCTGTTGCCAGCCATTTCAAATGCTTCTTTTGCTTGTTGTTCTTTTGCATCGATGTTTTGGCTGATTGATCCATCAACGTTGCACGATCTTCAAGATGTGGATCCTTTTCTTCACCCGAGTTTTCTTGTAGAGCAAAGTACATTTGCTGTGCCACACTGCGTTCAACGGCTGTGACATCTGTAGGAGCAAGTTGCATCAGGTGAGCCAGTTCAAACAGGAATCGACGAGAACGTGCATCATAGACAATAGGCGTATCCTTTTTACTACATCATATGCATATTAGCATCATCATCACATTGCATAGAAACCTGCCGAAGGTACATACGTCGGATGATCAAGATGCATGGATAGTGCCAAGAGGTCGACAAGGATCTCAATTCGGATATCGCGCTTGCTGTTCGACAAGAGTTGGGTAGCATAGTCGAGTGACATGGGATTGGATACTATTATAAAAGCAAAAGAGTTAGTACACAAGTAGAGAGGATAATAAAGAACACTTGCCTAGTTCTTCTTGAGAGAGACCGAGATAATTGCGCAATTCTGACCACCACATTCGACCCCATGATGGGTGTACAATGGGCTCCACAATAGTAAGGGCTTGTCCCGCAATACGAGCAATGGCATGTTTGCTTTCCAAATCCCAACTTTCGACTGAGAGGTTAATGAGACTTTCCTTTGACATTGTTTATGCGTGAAAGAAAAGGAAAAAAGGGATAATTCATGCTGTGTCCTGAAAACATGTCTAGTCCAATGATCCAATAGAAAGCCACGCCACCTGAATTAATTAAATGCAGATTTACTGTTTTGGATAATCAAACTATATAAAACAACTACACATCACGATATTCTCCTTCAATGACCTTTCCGTTCACTGTAGAGGATTGTTTCAATGGAATATGTTCATCAGCATGCCATCCTGGTGCAGCTAAACGGATATCCTTGAGAATAATGTGACCTTGACTATCCACAGCAGCATCTACATGTACACAACAACTACCACCACGGTAACCAGGTGTGCTATCATCTTGTGCCCAGAATTCAACATAAACATGACGCTCTGTATGTTCTTGACCATTGGAAGTAAATGTTTTTGAAGTGCTCGTAGTGGAATGGACCGGGTAAAAATCAATGTCGTCAATATGACCCAGATTTAACTCATTAAACAAGATATTATGTCCTTGATCCGTATGAGCCCATTGCATGATTTTCTCAATAGCTGCTTGTCGAACACCTTCAGCACCACGATGATAGCCTACTTGCCGTTTTAATACTTGATATAAGCTTTTTGCCTGTTGCTCTACAGCTTGTGGTGTTGCTGTCGTGTTGATCAATTGCCACCATTGACTCGTAGCACGCCATACTCGCCATGTTGCCACTGTCGCCACTCCTCCAATCACAATCCAAAATGCTGGTCCCAATATGGCACCAATCGTTGTGATTCCCGCCAAACTACCAAGCACCGTCAATCGACGTTTCCACTTGCTGGTTGTTGCAAGATAAATGGGGATTCGCCATATCGAAAATGAACGACGCGTTGCAAGCATACACCCGTTTGTTGTCGTCATAGCAATACCTGGTATCAAGTGTTGTTGTTGTTGGTGGTGTCGATAGAATGGTGTCTTTGTAGTCGTAATAATGGCTGACCCCACAGGACGACGAGACATTGTATACATGTTTATGAAGCATCGTTGATAGGATTGCCTAGGTAACGCAAGTGCATGACGCTGAAAGGTTTGACGTAGAAACATAACAAGAAGAGAAAATGGCCATCGGGAAATTTCTCGTCTCTGCATAAATAAGGAGAAAAGCAACCCCCGGTTTTTTCTTTGTTTGTAAGAATAATCATGGTTACTATGAACAAAGGGGTGGATGATTGTCTGCAAACAACCAACTCATTTTATTACTTGCTGTTTAGGATATCGGTAAACAATGACATTATCAATGAGAATAGAGTAGGATCCATTTAATTCAATTGATTCAATAAACTACAAATTCTTGATGGTTTCATCATACACTTTCTGAACTTCATCCTTCGACATGCCAATAGGCTTCCATCTCACACCAAGGCCTTGTTCTTCATTGGGTTTGGGGATAATGTGAAAGTGGACATGGGGCACAGCCTGTAAAAGAAAAAGAGATTAGCAAATGTAATAGATACAAATGTTCAATACACACCTGATTAGCGAGCTTGCCATTGTTCTGTACAAAGAATGAAAAACATTGTGTGAATAAAATGGATCTTTGACATCAATGAACAACATTACCTGGAGCACATTGTACTGTTTCAAGTTGGAAGCAGCAGCAATCTTCTTTGCAACTGGAAGTGCATCAGCAAGATATTCATCAGGCACTTGATGGAAGAACTCGGCATGATCTGTCATCATTGGATTAGTTATGCATTGATGATAACTTGGAGATAATTACATTTGGGAATAACAAGCTAGGATAGTCAATGTAAGCGCGACTGTTCATACATTGTATCGCATGAAAAGGACTTACCGAGTGACCAGGGCTCAATGGGTCAATATCCATGAATGCAAAGCTGATAAGGGATTCAGTAAAACGTTCATAGTATACCCCAGTGACGCTACCTCTTGTCCGTCTCTACAAGCTTGAACGAAGGAATTTGACCCCTAATGAAAGGTGCAATGTGAGCAACCCATTGAGTACCCATCCAAGACGTTGACTTGCCTAATGATTTTGCAAAAGATGCAGTCGTCGGCAAGGTGAGCATGGGTAGACATGGTGCGTGTGGAAGACCAAGATCGGTGAAACAAGACGCGTTGTGAATTAAACAAAGCAAGCATTGTCGCTGGGTTCAAAGGCGCGTGGAATGAGTGGTGTCAAGTAGTTGAGTTTAGATTGTCAAATGCATGATATAAAAGATACAAGTCTACAATAATGTTTATCCTTCGGTTGGAAGTAAGCCATCCAATAATGACGTTTGCTGGGCAATATCACTTGGAATGGCATCAGTGGGAAGATTATCTACAATATCGGATGGGATAAGGCTTGTAAGGCTGGTGATGGATGACAAGTCAGGGATTTTCTACAATAGATGGTATATAAGCATCAGAAAGATAGCTAGCTAGTATGCATGTACTTACAGCATCGTCACACGGCAGCGTTGCCTGGTTTGAAATAGTGGGGGAGATCTTGATGCCAATAATATCAAGTGTGGGGACAATATCGTAATTAATAGTGATCCCCGACGGATCGTTTCCAGTAAGACCGCATTTGCCCATAATATCAAAAAGGATAGCTTGTGTACTATGATCCATTGCATCCACGGTAATATGAAACGGGAATATAATTTCGGTCACTGCGTTATTGCTGATATGCACATTATCCAATGTACCACCTCCAATGCTGTCACTGTATCCAGGGTAATAAGCCTAATTAAATGTGATATTCGAGTCCATAAGAAACCATTCTTGTCAACGTTGGGTGGAATACTTGCCGTGGCTTTCACATTTTCAAAAGTGACACTTTCAATGTTTGGATTGTCGATGGTGATATCAAGATTAAACTCAAAAGTGGCAGTAGTACCATTCAATGAAAACTTGGGTTCACCTTTTAAGCCGTTGAATTTAACTTCTGGGACCTTGAATAACGCGGCCAGCACGCCAATGATGATTGCGAGAATAATAACTAGCAGTAAAAGAATGCAAAAGAGCCAGCGTGCCCATCGAGGATAACAAGTACAACATCCACAGCAAAGCTTATCAAGACATGATCGTTTTTTCCCTTTCTCGGTGTATATGATAGGTGCAGCAGCAGTATCACCTGGGTCGCCTAGGTTTTGATATTCACCATGTTGTTTTGCTGATGATTTGGCAGCAAGTCCATAAACATCGTCCGTTGCTGGAGTAGGTGAATTGTACTGCGTAGGCATATCATACATTGGATAATTGTTATTGTCATAATAAGGCTGATGTGGAGGTGGTGGAGGTGGTCCTGTGGTGGTGGTATTATATTGGCCATAGTAACCATCATCATGATGGTTGTAAAAATGAGACATGACCACAGAAAGACTTTTAGAAAAAGAGAAAGGGAGGATAATGAAGAATTTATTGCGGGTCGATCCTAAGCTAATTATTCGTTTTCAGTTGGTGCAACCCCAGATCGCTATTCCTGGAGTTATAAGTAGAATGAGAAAAGAAATAGCTTTCCAAGGTATATAAAGTGGCCAAAGGATGAATCCCCATGACCATTAAACGCTCATCGAAAAAGCAAACGGGTATAAATCTCCCTCAGTGTCACAATAGGTCACTAGTGAGTTTACAAAGTGATATCCCCACATGATCGTAGATCAAGAAAAGGATCAGCAGTCTGTGTGGGATATATAAACGGCGCTGTCATTCTCCGAACATCACACATGTTGTTTTTGTCAGGTGCCTATCCTTCATACAACACCTTGCTCAAGTTCATCTTTATACACACACAACACACTTGGTTGAATAAAGTCATACTATAACGTTCATCACTCGCTTTCAAGTAGTAGTTGTTGCTATGACGGATTGATTCATGTATCATTAGTTGATCAATCTAAGCATCATTTTATCGTATAATGAGAACAATGAATGCTTTGTATGCAGAAATGATCCCATGGTGAATCTCTATTAAATCATCTGCTCATTCAAGAGAAGCTTGACATGTTGGTTTCCAAAAAGGTGCAGTGCATTACAACACGCTTTCAATCTCCACCCGGGTGAGCGGAACAAGTCCTCTGGTCTTGTTCGGAAGCAGTTCCCTTTGCCCTTCTTTTCCGTCTCATTCCCATTCTCACTTCATGTCTGGAAACAACATTAAAGTGGTGTGTCGTTTCCGACCCCAGAACAAGCTCGAGATTAGAGAAGGTGGTGTGCCCATCATTGACATTGCTGATGAAGGTTCTTCCTTAAAGTTCAACGTAAGTGTGTACCTTTATTATCTACTCTGGCATAAAATTCATTTATATCTATGCAGGGCAAAGAGTACAATGGCAACTTTTCATTTGACAAGGTGTATGGCATGAACACTGCTCAAAAGGATATCTTTGACTATTCAGTAAAGTCGATTGTCGATGGTAACGTAAAACGAGCAAGGGGTGGTTTGGGTGTGTGGGGAGGTTAACAGGAGGAGACATTGAACGGATGGGCGGGCAGCTGGCTGAGTTGAGTGCTTGTTGAACAAAACCTTATCCCATTGTGGTCCCACACACTCACTCACACAAACACACACATCAGATGTCACGGCTGGTTACAATGGTACCGTGTTTGCTTATGGCCAAACAGGTTCGGGAAAGACCTATACCATGATGGTAGGTTATGCATGTTTTTCACGTAGATCCAAACTAACGTGTTGTACTAGGGTGCCGATATCGATGATGAAAGTACCAAGGGTATCACACCACGCATTGTTGAACAAATCTTTGCCAGTATCATGGAATCACCTAGCAACCTTGAATTCACTGTGCGTGTTTCGTACATGGAGATTTACATGGAAAAAGTGCGAGATCTTTTAAATCGTAAGTTTGGCAACGTAAAAAAGAAGATTCCATCTTACCATTTGATCCTTTAGCTTCACGAGAAAACTTGCCGATCCATGAAGATAAACAAAAGGGTATCTATGTCAAGGACTTGCTCGAAGTATACGTTGGATCCAGTGATGAAGTATACGAAGTGATGCGTCGTGGTGGAAACAATCGTGTGGTTGCCTACACAAGTAAGTTGACGGAATTCGAATTATCCATCATCATGTCTTCTGACCTATTACTTGTACCTTTTTCAGACATGAATGCCGAAAGTTCAAGAAGTCATTCCATTTTCGTCATCACCATCACACAAAAGAATGTCGATACAGGTGCAGCAAAGAGTGGCAAACTTTACTTGGTCGATTTGGCTGGTTCTGAAAAGGTAAAAAAAAAAACAACTACTTTATGCATGAATCTATTATGCTTACACGTAAATCGGCTTTAGGTTGGCAAAACCGGTGCATCAGGTCAAACACTCGAGGAAGCCAAAAAGATCAACAAGTCATTGACTGCTTTGGGTATGGTCATTAATGCATTGACTGATGGAAAGGTAAGCTATTGCAAAGAAAAAAAATTTGAATCCTCTAATATATTATTTCTAGTCGAGCCATATTCCTTATCGTGATTCCAAGCTCACTCGTATTCTGCAAGAATCACTTGGTGGTAATTCTCGTACGACACTCATCATTAATTGTTCGCCATCATCATACAATGAAGCTGAAACGTTATCAACATTGCGATTTGGTGTACGTGCCAAGACCATCAAGAACAAGGCCAAGGTCAATGCCGATTTATCACCTGCAGAACTCAAAGCTGCTCTCAAGAAGATTAAAGCTGAAGCAGTTACTTTCCAAACATATATTGCTGCACTCGAGGGTGAAGTCAATGTTTGGCGTGCAGGCAACAGTGTTCCCGAGGAAAAATGGGTTACCATGGATAAAGTCAGCAAAGGCGATTTCAAGGCATTACCACCTGCACAAGGTTTCAAGAGTCCTGTGAGCGAAGAATTATCACGACCTTCCACACCAGCTATTGTGCTTGAAAAGGATGAACGGGAAGAATACATGAAACGCGAGAATGAGCTCATGGATCAAATTGCTGAAAAGGTATATTGCAATCATAATTTATTTATAATACACCTGACTTAAATAGACTACTTTAGGAAACTGAGATTGCCAACCGTGAAAAGCTTCTCGAATCGCTCAAGGAAGAGATGGGTTATTACAAGGAACAAGAACAATCAGTGACCAAGGAGAATCAGCAAATGACATCTGAACTGAGCGACTTGAGACTTCAACTTCAGAAAATGTCCTACGAGAGCAAAGAGAATGCCATCACAGTCGAGTCTTTGAAGGAAGCCAATCAAGATTTGATGTCAGAATTAGAGGAGCTCAAGAAGAATTTAGCTGAAGTTCGCATGGCACACAAGGAAGCATCCGATACTGATAAAGAAAAGAAAAAGGCTGAAAAGATGGCACAAATGATGTCTGGCTTTGATCCTTCGGTATGTGTGCATTACAATGAATGATGCACAGAAACTTATAACAATCCTATAGAGCCAAATCAATGAAAAGGAACGCCAAATTCGAGACGCGCTCAACAAGCTTGATGGTGAAAGCATGTCAAGTGAAGCAATTGCCAGTTTACGACGTGAACTCGCTGAATCAAGGTGTTGCTTGAACAACATACCAAGACGATTAGCGATTTGACCTATGAGAAAGACAACATGGAGAACAAAAAGAATGATTTGGAAGGTCGTCTCAACACACTTGAGCATGAATATGAAGAATTACTTGATAAGACCATTGCCGAAGAAGAAGCTGAAGCCAAATCACGAGCTGATATTGCAGATACCATCACTGATATCAAGAGCAAGCTTGAAGCAACCCATGCTGCCAAGAAAGAAATCCAACAAAAGGAAATTGAAGATCTCAAGAAGGAGCTTGAACGCAAGAACCAGGATCATCAGAAGCTTAGCAGTGCCATGGCTGATCTTAAGGCAGCCAACGAGCAACTCCAGGTATGCAACAAGACAAGCAACTGTAACATTCGATACTTAATTTATGTATTAGACTGCATTGGCTGATCAAGCTGCACCAGCACCTGCTACCAATGGTGATCTTAGCGAGAAAGAAAAGGATCTTGAACGTATGCGTAAATCCATGGCTCAACAGCTTGCCGACTTTGAAGTGATGAAGAAGGCATTGATGCGTGATCTTCAAAGCCGTTGTGAACGTGTGGTTGAGCTTGAAATGTCGTTGGATGAGACACGCGAGCATTACAACAATGTCCTTCGAACAAGCAACAACAAGGCTCAGCAAAAGAAGATGGCATTCTTGGAGCGTAATCTTGAGCAACTTACCAATGTGCAGAAACAGGTAAATATCATGATGGTGACCATAAATGGAATGTATGCTTATTCTTTGTTATTAGCTCGTTGATCAAAATGCATCACTCAAGAAGGAAGTAGCCTTGGCTGAACGCAAGTTGATTGCACGTAATGAACGTATTCAAAGTCTTGAAACATTGCTTCAAGATGCTCAAGAGAAGCTTATTACCCAAAATCAAAAGTTTGAGACTCAGTTGCAAGCTGTACGTGAACGACTTGAACAAGCACGTTCTCAACAAAAGACACAAAATCCCATGTCAGCATTGAGCTTTGGCCGTATTGCTAAACCCCTTCGTGGTGGTGCTGTTGTTCCCGAGAATGGTGGTGGTGATTCACCCACTCGCGATAAGCGTACATCGTGGATTGCTGGTTTCATGAACTCGTCTCGATAGACTAGTTTTTCTTTTCTTTATTGCATATTTTATCTATTCTTCTTATATTCCGTACATGACACACCCAACCCCTTTGATATATCCTTTCCCCCCTTGTTC
Source organism: Lichtheimia hyalospora FSU 10163 (assembly GCA_025094155.1). NCBI lineage: Eukaryota > Fungi > Mucoromycota > Mucoromycetes > Mucorales > Lichtheimiaceae > Lichtheimia > Lichtheimia hyalospora. The sequence continues at coordinate 232,798 of PTRB01000013.1, forward strand.
AATTCCATGTGATTATCTCTTTGTTTCTCTCTTTCTCTCCCCCTTTATATATAGTGACAGATATAACTGTAAGTAAAGCTTAACCTAACTAGATATATGCATCTGGTGATCCTTGTTCTTCATCCTCTTGAGCATCCAATGACATGGCAATTTGTTCAAGATCATCTAAAAGCTGTGGCCAACCATCCAATGATTCGACTATGGCATCCAACCATGCTTCATCATCCGGTTGTTCTTGACGTGTGGTACAAACCACTTGACAAAAATGTTCATAAGGACCTTCTGAATCTTGATCACACATGTTGAAACGTTGTTCATCATCAGCACCTGTCGAATCATCCATCACATCTTCTTCCAAGATTGAGTTGCGTCTGACGGCATTGGATCGAGAAGCGGAAGGAGCTAATGACATGAGTTGCCGAGCTTTTCGAAAATAAGCAGGACACATGAGTGGTAATCGAGCTTGGATATTGGGATAATCACGCAACGCTAATAAACACTCATATGTTGGCATCATTCTTGAGCCACCGCTTGATTGTCGACTTCGTCTTCTTTGTCCAATCCCTTCATAATAACTTTGTCGTGGGGAAGGGAGTGGCGATGGTTCTTCATCCTCTTCAGAGTTATAGCTATCATCATCTTCGTATCCAACACTTTCTTTGAATTTGCTGAGAAACACGGGATTATGAGATAAAAAGGCTGAAATGGCATTCATCCATTCACGGTCTGGAATTTCTTCACGGGGAGCATAAACGATTTCTTGAAAGCGAATCCATGCATCTGCACTTTGGGTTTCGGTGATGTAATTTTTCAATGCCGTGTAAAAATGAGTGTTTCGGGCTGTCAGTGCGTGCATCTCGCCTGGTCGATCCAACAAGGCTACAAGAATATCCGAGTTGACGGATTGACCACGAATATCAACACTACTACGTCGTTGGGATGGTAACGGTACATATTCTGATGCAAACAATGACATGGTGTGAATGGAAAGTAGTAAAGAATAGGCGTGTTTGTGTGAGAAAATGAAAAGAAAGAGAGAAAGAATGGGTCATGGTCAAAGGAAAAAAGACCAAGATTTGTGCGACTGGGATTGAATAATCTCACACATTGCATGATATTGTTGTTGCGTCAGTTGTAAAGCACCCATCCACCCACCCGCCCACCTAATCTTTTTCCCATACTAACTAGTCCCACATATTATTGACATATTACATGGGATGTTGTGCTCTCACATGATATCCTGATTGCATCCTCGTCCTATCATACTGCAGGTGACTACCCAAACTTGCTTAAATTGGGAAAAGATGCAATGAGTATATCTTGAATAGCTACAAGAACGAGGTACCATCCCAGAATACACAATCGCATACGCACGCACAATCACCACCTGCACACACAATCATATACGCACAAATCACATACACACACAAATACATACACACACAATCACAACTAATACACATAAGAAGAAATGCATATCTCGATGGGTCCGTATAGTGGTGCATGTTATATACCATTCATTTTATTATATACAATACACGTCGATATGGAGTTATGTGCTGGGTGGAGTGGCAAGCGTTTGACAGCTCTAAGTCCGCTGTCCAAGTAGTCGAGTCGTGGCTTTCTCCTCTGGAATTTTTGGTTGGTTCACTTTCCTCATATCATGGGCGTAAAACAGAAGAAGTCGACTATCAAGTTCCAGCGTACCAAGCTCAAGCAAACAATTGAGCGAAGACGACAACATAATAAGCTCAAACAACAGATCAATCGAAGGAAAGAACGTCGAGCTGCCCGAGCCAAAGACAATGGCACCAAAGGTAAAAAAAAAAAATAAATGGTCATCGATTCAACGATCTCGCCGCTCACTCGTATCATTTAGCTGATGCAAAGAAGGATCAGAATGCAAGCGACAAAACCGAGAAGTGAGTTCATAATAGAAACTTGAACGTCATTGGGTATGCTGATCGTGCCTTTTCGATCCTAGTTTCGATCAACATGCCAATGCAGCCGATTTCTTCTGCAACTTTATGATTGGAAGTGAAGAGGTGTTGGATCTCGAAGAGGATCGCGAGATAGAATTGAATGCACTGGATCAGTTTCAAGCTGTGGAACCTGAAGAAGGCCAAGAGGAGGATGATATGCAACTCGACCAGGAACAAGATGCCGAGGAAGAAGAAAGTGAACAAGAGGATGATGATGATGATGATGATGACGAGGGATTCGATTCTGAAGATGATATGGAACAAGACGACGATGATGATATGGAAGAAGACGAGGACGAGGATAGCAACGCAACGATTGTTACCAAGGAGATGTTGGATGAATGGATCAAGGGTGCACAAGCGAAGTCACCAGATGCATTGAAACACTTGTTGATGGCATTCCGATCCATTACACGTTCTGATGATGGAACTGATACACAAATGAGTTATCGTGTCACCAATCACAAATGTAAGAAAGATGAATGCATGAATGAAAGAGAGAAAGAAAGAGATCTAATACTTGTTTAGTATACACAAAGGTTGTCAAGGTAGCAGTGAAATCAACCTATCCTATTCTCAGTCAACACATTATCATCACCAAAAAAGCGCGTCATCCAGCCAAGACCAAACATTGGAGACGATTGGAAAAAGTGGTCCATTTATTCCTCAACAGTTGTGTACGATTCTTACGTGACCTGGATCAAGATGATTTGGTACAATATATCCTGACGCACATTGCTCCTGCAACCATGTTTTTCGGATGCTTCCCAAAGACGGCTAGAGAATATTTAAGGGTAAGAAAAGTGATAGCAATAGGGTGAGAAAGGGTCATTCATCCTATGTTTTATAGGTACTTTTGGATCGTTGGTCTGATAGTGCTCTTTCTTCTGAAACACGTGCTGCTTGTTATCAAGCCATCAAACTCTTTGCCACAGCTGCTATTGATACTGAAAAGAACAATTATCTTCCTCATGCTCTCAAAGGTGTCTATTTGATTTTCGCCAAACATTCTACCAGAGTGACAGAATCCAACCATGCTCGTTTACAACAAATGCTCCAGGAAGGCACCGATCTCTATGCTGTGGATCCAAAGGTGGGCGCTCAGCACGCTGATGTGTATATTCGACAACTCTCTTCACATCTCAAGGCTGCAAGAAAGTCTCAAACACAAGAAAGCATTCGATCCGTTTATGCATGGCAATTCATCAGTTGTTTGGATTTCTGGGCTGGTGCGATCGGCTTGACCTGTAGTCCTGAAATGGGCACTGCATCACTTTCAGTGTTACAACCCTTTGTCGACATTGCATTGAATACCATGAGGTGAGATTCATTGAATCACATGTTTTATATGTACTCATCATGTATGACATAGATTGAATCCAGTACCCCAATTCTTGCCCTTGCGAGTACACGTGATCCGCTCATTAATCAGTTTGATCGATTCCACCGGATATTATATTCCTCTTGCACCATTCATCTTCAACTTGTTTTACGTGGATCCAAGTGAAAAGATTGCCAACGTCGACCTTCCTGCATTCGATTGGGATTTGAATCTAAAGACACCACAAGAGTATATGCATACAAAGGTGTACGAGGTACGTGTATTTTACATGGCAGTCCGTGTATCCAGCATGACTTATCCATGTCCTTTATATAGAGTGCCAAATTCAATGCATTCTACGACAACATGATTGATTTCTATGCCTGCTTTGGTATGTCCATTGCTTTCCCTGAACTTGCTATTCCTGTATTGAGCAAGGTGAGTACCCAAGCTTTCATATCGCGGTATATCATCTAATGCTCCTCACTTTATAGCTCAAAGAAGATCAAAAGGTTCTCAAGGGCACACGATTCGCCAAACCTGTGCGGACATTGATTGAGAAGGTAAAGGTATACGAAATCAACCTGATGCTCATATATTCATGGGGGAATGATATTATAGTTCGACACACACAAGAATTATATTGAACAGAAAAGAGCACCCATCGAGTACAGCGCAACCAAGCTCGATGAGGCAGAAGCCTTTTTACGAAACACTGAATTTGAAAAGACACCTTTCGGAAGCTTCTTGGCAAGCAGAAGTTAATTTGCATTTGTATTTCTTATCATCATTAATACATCAACATGTACATCTTTTAATTTATCATCAAAGTGCTTCATCTACATCTTTCACCCATTGTCTGATGGTTTCTAATGTATCGTGTGTCACTTGTGATTCAAGTAGCTTGAGAGCAATGTCTTCAATGGCATCAAATTTGGCTTGACGTTCTTTGCTATAGATGGGTTGGATGTGTTTGTTGTTGTCAATCAAATCGGATAGTTCAAGCGCTATGTCAAAAATGTTAATGTACAATAAACGTAGGTTGCTTGAGAGACTTACCACGTTGCACTATGAGAGCTGGGATTCCTGCAATCCTAGCACACCATGCACCATATGAATTACAAGCGCGTGATCCAGGAACAACACGATAAAGGAACACCACCTCATCTGCTTGTTGCTTGCTTTGGCTGGATGAAGATTGGATGGTGCAGCTCTGGCTGAGAATTTCCATTGTCAAGAGCTTGATCGGATGTTGGGTTGGAGAGATGATATTGTGTGCAAGCAACTCTATAATAAATCAATGAGTCTTACATGCACATGCGGTGCGAGCTATATTTGTTACTTGCCATGGAAATGAGTAATGGCTAGCACTTTGGGGCATTGAACGCCTTTGGATAAAAAGTGTTCCAGCGTTGCACAAAGTAAGCCGGCTCCATCGGTTGCATCCGTGCCCTAGAGAGCCGTATGATTATTCATCCAAATACATGATATGTAATACTTGCGTTTCCAAACTCGTCGATAATGACAAGACTACGTCCAGTAGCATCTCGTGCTGCTTGTGAAAGATTTTGCAAATCCAATGCAAAGGCGCTTACAAGCTGTAGTACATATTATATTGTGTCAATATCTTGCTCAAATCGATTGTGAATGCTGTACCTTGGAGACCGTTTCAATAGTTTGTACGCATGTAAATATCTTGTCAGTTAAGCCAATCACTGCACTGGATGCTGGAACAAAACTGTTCAACATGTGTGCCAGGTTAGTTTTGTAAGCATTATCATCAAACACAACCACAAACCTTCCAACATGTGCCATATATACAATCAGTGCCACCTATATTCTGTTTTTAGTATGTGTGATTGCCATTGTGTCGTATAATATACATACTTGTCGTAGATAGACGCTCTTGCCAGAATAATTTGCACCAGTCAATAAAGCAATGCTAGCTGCTTCATCCTCATTATGTTGCGTGCTGTTCTCAATATGGGTTGTTGTCACTTCTGATCCTGCCTTGCCCAATCCACCAACCAAGTGAACATCATTGGCGATAAAAACATCCACACACATTTCTTGGATTGGATGTCTAGAATATAAAGTGATATGGAGATAACATAATCAATGCACTGTTAAAATGCTGTAGATCATTGAGGTGTTGATTGAGTGCCTAACCTTCCTTGACGTATCTCAATCTTGTTCTCCTCGGTCATTTCAGGACGCACATATACATGTATGCGAGCTGCATGGGACAATGATAGTAGGCTAAAAGTGCAAGAACCAATGTTTGGAGCTTGAGTATATAATGTCAAATGGGATGATATGCAGTCAACTCACCAATCAAGCTCAGCACATGCATCAGCCATGATCAGTAGATCATTGAAATAGGTGGATAGCTCTTCGGTTAGATGTTGAACTAGCTCGATTTCTCGGTCTAATAAAAATATACGTATCATTATCATGCTATCAAATAAGGAAAAATAACTTACCAACGATCATGCCATGATTGTCTCCAAGCGATTCATCCAGTTCTAACATATTACATTTCGCTTATTAAGTCTGATACAATCATGTCTTTTCTGGTGCTCCTTACCATTGGTACGATCATTCTTGAAATATGCATTGGCATCTGTTGTGAACTGTGTGTGCAACAGAGAACTTGTGAGATTGATTCATCATTGTATAACGATAATAATCCGAAAACGCTTACTTGCAATCGAAAATCTGGCGGTAACCCCATATTGTATTCGAACATTTGTTCATGCTCCCGGGACACTGCGACAAAGTAGCCAAGTTGTGGAAAGTAGACAACATTGCATGTGGCAGCGAGCTCTGGTGGCATGCGTTGGCTAACTTCTTGAGCGACTTGAAGCTATTGGTAAGATTATATGAATGTATGTTTGGAATGCGCGTATTAGATCAAATGGAAGATCGTTCCTTACCAAGATCGGTTCCAGATTATTATAAATCTCTCTCAGCTTGTCAAGGTGCTAGTGAGTATACAAACAGATGTTAGCTTTCGGATAGCAAGGTAATACTATAGTGGTAATACCTCATCAACATTTTCCTTCACCACCACTCTTCCTTCGTATCTGCTTTGCTCAAAATCGATCTATAGTCAACCATGACTTGTTAGTAATATATCAAATGTACCATATCATGAAATCTTCACCATATCATTGATAGCTGAGCCTACACGCCGTAGTTTATCAGCGCCCATGGTGGATTTGATCTATCCCATATTCATGTCAGTATCTTGTAATGTCACAGAACAAAGCACATATTAAATTAAGTTAATGAAATACCTTTTGGATTACTTGTAGTTCATCTGTTGGAGGAATACCAGCAAGGGATGATTGTATACGCATGCTGTAATATGCAAACTACGACAAGATGACTTAGCAAATATCATTACTTGTTGAGCAATAAAAGTTTTCGACATACTTGCAAGAGCTGTTGCCAATCATTGACACCTGCTCTGTTTTCTCGAATCACGGAAATCACCCTTGGGATATTTTTGATATGCTTGAGATGATTTCGAAGCTCCTTGATGAGTGCCATTGTGTCGTTTGTTGAAAAGTACGATATGGCCGTATGACGCTGGTCCAGTACATCAAGATTCAATGTAGGTCGCTGTATCCATGATTGGAGAAGATGCTGACCGATAGGCGTCACGGTATGATTCAGTAGACCTTGAGTGTATTGAAGAGGATCAGAAATACTTGTAATATTATGAGAGCATGAGATCGATTATATTCACTTACCAAACAATGAAAGGCTCTCTTTGTTTCTCTTTTGATGTGTGTTGGGATGTACATCTTTCTCAAAGATACCAAGTACTCTAAAGCAGGATATTGATTAGACAATACAAAGAGAAGGATCATTGTTATAGCCATGACTTGCCTGCGTGCAATATTCGATACATGCATGTATTGTTTGCTTTGAGATAATTGATAATCAATGAAAAGTTGATTGGCATACTCCTCGTTTCTCATATGTAGTACCTTGAGAAGGATCGAAGTGAAACTGGGCGTAATGCCAAGTCTTGAGGAGCCATCGTGTTTCCAATGGGTCGGTTGATATAATCTTCCAATTTGTCGATATATGACAATAGTGCACCTGCACATCCAATCTACCAAGAGAATGAATTAACATGCATAACATAGTATTACTATGGCGAACTAACCGAGACAACGCTGTCGAGATTAATCATGCATTGGAGTTGCAGATTCGTTTTCCGTTTACGGCCATCATAGGGGTCTTGACAATAAACATGGTGTGTCACATTGTTGGTGTCCAAGTGCTCATTATCATTGTTTTGAGCAAACCATGAAATCAAAGAATATCGACCATGATCATAACCAAAGTCCTTGCTCTGTAGTTTTTCAACTTGAATCTCACCTATAACGTAACATCATGATCGATTAGTGTAACCATCAGTCTTGGTTAATGGTACACATCTCACTTACTATCAATACTCTGTACAAGAGATAGGATATCATCTGCATTATGCTCGAGAAGAATGATGGCTGGGTCAATTTCTTGAATCACTATAAAATAAAACAAAAAGTAAAAAGGCAAGCCATCAGGTGTACAAAGAAACCGAAGAAATACATTGTGTAGCAAAGTCTGCTGGAGATCGTTCGATCACATCGTCCATGACATGTAATTCACGATATTCGTGAGTGTAGTAAGAGCATCCTAGTTTTCCACTTTTCCATTGTAGTGCCATGATCGACGACCATCCGGAAACTTGCATCACTCCTATATCAGACTAAACCCATTGCAGCCATGAATCATATATCCACCATGATCCCAATGATAAAGTACTCACCACTGATACGGATGAATGAGTGAAAGGTGGTTGCAGTATTGTAGGTTGTGGTTGGATCGATGTTTGTTGATCATGCATACTCAATGGCGTACTATTGGTGGTATTGATGCGTTGACGCTTGATCGGATATTCGGACAAAGGTGACACAAGCTGCGCTTCATTATTACTAGCCGCATAGCGAGAGGAACCCGATCGACTCATGCATTTGACACTTGGTAGTGGAGCTGTATATGCCGATGGTGGTGGTGATGACATGGATAAAATATGGATTTGATACAATCAATGAAAGCGAAAGAAACCGAGATTTAAATCTTTACGCGTCAGCTGAATTCCTTTGTATGATCTCATTTCCGTAGTGACCAAATCGAGACGGGAATCCAAAATATAATGCGTTTGCACTATCGAAACGTGACACGGCAGCTTTTCCTTCTTTCTTTACAATGGCTCATAACGAGAAATCTGCTGACGATGGCACTATTCCTATGCGTGTGGAGAAATCCCTATCCGACGCGTTTGCCCTGTCAAACTATGTCACCATTGCCCCTGGTCAGGTCGATCCTTCAGAGCACTACCTTCTTGTGAACAATGAGTTTGTCTTTACTGCAAGGTAATCATCTCGAGAATAAACTGGATAGGGTTATTATTGAATAAGGGATAAGGACTAATAGATGTTATCTATAGAAACGACAATTCTATGCACAAGGGTGTCCTTGGAACCAGCGCTATGCACCGCCGATGGGCTCAGTTGTCACTTAACGAAGAAGTTACGGTTGTTCCCTATAATCCATTTGAAGAGAGCAACAGCGTTTACTTGTCAAGTCTCAGAGTTGAAGTCGGTTTTCTTCGCAAGAGTGCTCAAATGGATGTTGATGACTTTGATACTGAAAAGATGGAGGAAGGATTTTCTTCGGTAAGAATAGAGTAACGAGATCATGCGTGGGAGACATACACTAATGAATAAAATTCTATTTAGAGTTTCCATAATCAAATCTTTTCGATCGGTCAGATTCTCGTATTCGACTTTCGTGGTGTGAAGCTTCTATGCAAGATTGCCGATTTGGAAGTCGTTGATCTGGAGACCTTGAAAAAAGCTGCTCGTGGTGATATTGAACCAGAAGCCATGAATGGATCCCCTGCATCACGTGGTGTTTTAATGCGTCAAACTGCCATCCAATTTGGTAAAGCCAGTGAATCCACCATTCGTCTTAAAGGAGCCAAGAAATCGTAAGTGGGAACAATATTTTATATTGAAGAATCATGACTGAATCATGGTCTCTAGTTCTACAGCCAAGGCATTGATCAAGGCGGATTTCAAGTTTGAAGATCTTGGTATTGGTGGTCTCGATAAGGAATTCAGCGATATCTTTCGACGTGCATTTGCTTCTCGTATCTTTCCACCTTCGATTGTTGAAAAGCTTGGTGTACAACACGTGAAAGGTCTCCTTTTATATGGTCCTCCAGGTACTGGCAAGACCTTGATTGCTCGACAAATTGGTAAAATGTTGAATGCTCAGGAACCAAAGGTGGTCAGTGGTCCCGAAGTCTTGAGCAAATTTGTTGGTCAAAGTGAAGAGAACGTGCGTAAGCTCTTTGCCGATGCTGAAGCAGAATACAAGTCCAAAGGAGAAGAATCGAGCTTGCATATCATTATCTTTGATGAATTGGACGCCATTTGCAAACAACGTGGTAGCCGTGGTGATAGCAGTGGCGTCGGCGATTCAGTGGTCAACCAGCTTTTAGCAAAGGTAATAAGATTCGGCTTATATCATGTGCAAGCTTTGGATATTCATCACCTGCTGTTTCTAGATGGATGGTGTGGATCAACTCAACAATATCCTTATCATTGGTATGACCAATCGTAAAGACATGATTGATGAAGCCTTGTTGCGTCCAGGTAGGTGTTCCTGATACCATGTTATTATTCAAAACATTGGCTAATGTTCATATGCAGGTCGTCTCGAGGTGCATATGGAAATTGGTTTACCTGATGAAGGCGGTCGCCTTCAAATCTTGAACATCCACACAAGCAAGGTACGTGTTAATCTGGATAGCTTTTCGAAATCCATATGCTTATATGCATTTTTCCCAGATGCGTGAAAACGATATTTTGGATACAGATGTTTCATTGGAGGAGTTGGCAAACTTGACCAAGAATTACAGTGGTGCTGAGATTTCCGGTGTAGTTAAAGCTGCGTCCTCATACGCATTTACACGACATACCAAGGTATTACTTTGATAGCATGTACCATCAATGAATCCATGGCTTATATTACCATTATAGGTTGGCACAGTCGCCGATGTTGCTCCTGATGTTGAAAATATGAAAGTCAACATGGAAGACTTTTTATCAGCCTTGCAAGAAGTTCCTCCATCATTTGGTGTTTCTGAAACTGAACTTAAACAATGCGTTCAAAATGGCGTTATCCCATTTGGAGAGCATATCGAGGTATATATATCTATAGCTTTTATCATTTACATGATCATTTATATATGCTCCACAGCAAATCTTGGCAGATGGCAAATTGTATGTTGACCAAGTACGAGAATCTGATCGCACCCCTGTTGTCAGTGTATTGGTGCACGGACCAGCTGGAAGTGGCAAGACTGCATTGGCAGCAACTATTGCATTGGAAAGTGAATTCCCCTTCATCAAGTTAATTTCACCCGAATCCATGGTTGGTATGACGGAAGCTGCAAAGATTGCTGAGATAAACAAGGTAAGGATGGTCCTTTTCCACTATCATCTAGTTTCGCTGACATGGTTATACTAGATCTTCAACGATTCATATAAATCACCTGCCAGCGTTATCGTCATTGACAGCATTGAGCGTCTAGTGGGTAAGCTCACTTACAAGTTTAAATGGTGTGTGATGTAAATGATGCTCAAATGTAATCATGTGCCTTAGACTGGGTTCCTATCGGTCCAAGATTCTCCAATGCAGTACTCCAAGCACTTCAAGTGTTGATCAAGAAGAAACCACCAAAAGTAAGTCAAGCTTTCCTTTCACATGAACACTCGACTCATCATTTATATATCAGGATCGTCGCCTTTTGATCATTGGCACAACGACAGAGCACAAAGTGTTGGATGACATGGATATTGCCGATGCGTTCGATACCAAGATTTATGTATCTACTCTCACATCATTAGAAGCTGTGGAGACTGTATTGAAGGTACGTCACATTCTTTGATGATAATGCAATCGAATAACATATTCTTGTATAGCAACTTGAATTGTTTACCGATCGCGAGCGACAGCGTGCTATGTCAATTCTGCACGACGCAGGCGTTGATGGCAAGATCTCCATTGGTATCAAGAAATTGTTAATGATTACTGAAATGGCGCGTCAAGATACCGACAAGGTCGAAAAGTTCTGCAACACGATCCTGTCATTGTAGTGTTGTAATATATATAGTGTTATTCCATTATTTGTAAAAACAGCTACAGTAAATACCGATTGTTGATATAAAACAATGACATGTGTCAAATCATGGACTGTTGCATATTTCACATTTCAAAAGGAACGGACGCCACGAGGACATGCCTTGACGAGCATGTTGATAAATCAGGTCCCAAAGCATATATAAAGAGAACCATGTACATTCTCGTTATGTTTATGTGGATGCTCACGGCATACTACTTGTGGTGACTATCACCGTTGACCCGATAATGGACAAGAAAAGAAGGCATCCAATATACATTACTGGTGAGCATCGGATTTATAGTTGTAAGACATGCCATTCCCATTTGCTTTCTCAAAGGGATGTCATTTCTAGAGCATTTCATGGAAGGGTAAATCATTATCACTGAGAGAATCAACAAGCCAATAACCAACATATCGTAGCATGGGCCGGCATATCTAGTGGATAGCTTGATCAACATTTCGGCAGGCGTCAAAGAAGATCGCATGTTGCTGACTGGAATGCACACCGTAGCCGATGTCTCTTGTAATGTTTGTGCGACCAAGATTGGTTGGAGATATTTGCAAGCTGCCGAAGAATCACAGAAATACAAAGAAATGAAATATATTGTCGAAAAAGCCAAAATATCTAGAGAAACAATATGGCATATGCAGGAGTACATGTTACAATGACCCGATTAAAGCTAGTGGATTGATGTCATTTTAAGCTCCATATGATACCCAATTACATGTATAAGTGCACTCCAATTCAATGATGATAAAGGTTTTGCATTATAAGAGAGGATTCCATAGGGGTACAGATGAAAGTTCAGCTTTTATATGGTAGAAGATATGCATGGTCATACGCCAAATCGCTCATCATATTGGATGCATTTCAGAACATCATCATTGTCAAATTAACATCCACATGCCTTTTAGAATATCACCAATCGCTGCATACAGTAACTAGTCAGATGCATATAGGAACTTGATCGATCTCACTTGATTATGCCTTATGCTACGTTCGTTATGCTCGTCAATTTTGAAGATCATAATCCATTTCTGACGTAGGAAGAAGATGAAAGCTTGTTACTCGAATATCCAAACCACAGTGCTTCCTGCACAATCCATTTGTCACTGCACGTTGTGTGGTTAATAGAGCCAAACATATCTAGCCATCTATGAAATACTTTACAATAAGCATGAATGGAAAGTTTGACCCACCACGATAATAAAGTTATTATTATTGCTTGCCTACTTTGTGCATGCTCCGAGGATGTCCCTTGCATGTTGCTGATTCAAATATCGACAATGATCCACGCCTTTACGCAATTCTTGGCATAAACCTTATAGATGCATTATCATCATTAGATTTCACAAGGAAGCAGAATTACTATCATCCTTGGCATGTGCAAAGCACCATCTTATAATAGGAACATTGACAATACCACCGGCACTTTCCGACGATCCACATGACTCTACGTCAGTAGATCCACCAGCTTTCATATTTCCGCGGTTAGATTCCGCGGTCAATTGAATCGTATTGCTTCATTCGATCACAGTTTGCATATGCATGGTGCTTGCATATTGGGGAAACGCCATATAAAGGGTACATTCAGACACACCACATAATCCCCAAAATTTGGAATCTGACAGTAATCTATAGAGATGATGCTCAAGCAAAGACATTCTGGAAATCATAAATACACGTCAGTTTGTAGTACAGTTACACCAAGGCCAGTATTGACACCATGCATGAAAGTAACGGCCCTTGCTTGAATAAGGATATCCGTGGATCCAATAGCAGCCTGTAATTTGAATTCAGCAATTCTATACATTGATGTTTTGTATGACATGTTCGATCAAGAATGAGTCATTCCATATTGAGCAAACAATGTACCACTACTACTCTTGTGCCACACGTGATTTCTACAATGTTTATGGGATATGGGATCAGCAAGAATGGATTAATAATCAGATCAATAAACACAATGATGGTTACTGTGACCTTCTCAAAAGAAAGAGAAAAGGAGATCCAGGTAAACATATATGCATGGCCATTATGGCGTCTTCCAATCATGGCTTGTAGTACATTTGGTGTTGATTGGCATATGTGAAACGCGGCAAGATCCGATAGCATGCTGCTGCGGCTCAAGGGGTGCATTGTGAATTCAGGGAGGGAAAAACAATGCACCGATGGGGCTCATCATCATAGTAACTTGACTGTGTACAAAGAACACCTCTATCTTGGTAAGGGACGGTGCGAATTTTGCCGATTGCAGATTGTAACACATCCATTTCTTTGGTAAGTTTGTAATGGTTTTCTTTAAATCAGTCACGATGGTTTCAATTTTCTTTTTCTTTTTACTCTTTATCAAGACAAATTAATGCTATCATGTCTATGCACGAAAATTCACAACAACATGCTGAAGAACCATCATCCAGACCTTCTTCTACTGACACAGCCGAGATCGATGATAGAACGACTGACAACAACAATGACCAAGAAAAAGGGGAATTGCACAAGGAAGATTCTTCCGATCCGAGTGATCCACCCCCTGATGGTGGCTATGGCTGGTTTATTGTGCTAGCTACATTTCTCTCATTATTTGCAGTTTTTGGGACAAACATCAGCTGGGGTAAGTCATGCTTATGGCTTGATAAAGAAACACAAGTTCTCAATGTATCATATAGGTGTCATGCAAGATTACTTTGAGCAAAACGTATTTGGTGAATCATCCAGAGTGGATCTCAGCTTTGTCAGCACTTTGATGCTCATTGCTACCACATCAGGAAGTGTATTCAGTCGCGTCTTTGAGATTCTTCTTGGAATGCGTTGTGCTTTTTTCCTTGGCAGCTTGCTTTATACATGTGGATTGATAGCTGCTGGATCTGCAACTGAGGTATGTTTCATGCAATGCATTCAACCTGATCTGTGCGTATATACCATGGATGAGAACAACAACACAATAGCTGATGCAAAATGATTTCGTACGTTTTCGTGTTGATCGGATCTAGATTTGGCATCTGTACCTTGCCCTAGGTCTATGCAACGGTCTAGGTGATGCTATTATTTATGGGGTATTGTAACACAATCTTGAAAGTTACATATCATCATGTATACCTTTACTCACTTACCGGTGACTAAACTAGATTGGGATGCGTGTTACACCGCAATGGTTTACCAAGAAGAGAAGCACTGCCATGGCAATGGCTGCCAGTGCCACTGGTTTAGGTGGATTGGTCATCCCATTTATAATGACAGCTGTTAATGAAAAGCTAGGAGCGTCATGGTATGTACGGATGTAATGCACTATCACTGCTATCATACTCAATCCATATGTACGCTGTAGGACATTCCGAATCATTGGCCTTGGTTTTCTTTCTTTCAATCTCATAGCATGTGCTTTGATGAAGGAAAGAGTACCTGTACAATCCAAATTGACAGGTGTGGGTGATTTTTTTCGACCTGCCCTTCTCAAAGATGTCAACTTTGCTTTATGGGTCGTAGCAGCCATGTTTCAGACCATCTACTTGTATATCCCACCTTTCTTCATACCTTGTAAGCGGATGGTATGAGTTGACATAATGAATGCTCACCAATTACTTGTTGGCTCATTTACATAGCATATGCCACTTACATTGGTTTATCAGCTCCCCAAGGCTCTGCACTCGTTTCGGTTCTTTCGGCTACGAATTTTGTGGGTCGTATAGCAGCTGGGTAAAGATTGAAAGAAGCTACCATGATTCAATATCTTACATTTATTATCTAGAATACTCGCTGATCGTATTGGGTGTCTTAATGCTAATCTCATTTATGCACTTTTGACGTGCGTTGCCACCTTACTCGTATGGACATTTGCAACCAGCTATGGTATCTTGATGGCGTATGCTGTATTATTTGGTCTTTTTGGTGGATCATTTTATGCATTGTGTAAGCTTATCGCAGTTGCAAGAAATATTGATGCTTGTTAATCTAATGATGATGGTGATGATGATGTGATAATTCATATTCTAGGCGGTCCTATCACCGTATCAGTAGTCGGCTTGAAAAAATACCCATATGCATTTCCATTGCTGATGATTACCAATATACCTGGTCTCTTTGGTCCACCCATTGTCAGTGCAATTGAAAAAGTATCAAATGCAGAACCATTTCTTACCTACAAGCTCTTTACTGGTCTCACAGCATTTGGTTGTGCCGTCGTCACAATCATTCTGCGATTTCGCCTTACTCGAAAGTTTATCGTCAAAGTATAATATGTTCCTGTTTTATATTAGATCCGTTTTGATTTCGTACGTTAATCAATAAACTTAATGCAGCAGCGTTTGTTTGTTATATAGAAAAGGCAAAGTGCATCTGATTCTGTAAAGTGTGACACATGTGTGATTACCTAATGTACCTGATGACAGTTGAGTTTCACGCGTTTCGCTTTTACAAAGATTTGCCGTCGGGCACAAACTGTGTGTTTCTTTCGATCCACAATTTTGGTCCAGTGTGGAGAGAGCATGCAAGATGGGAACATTTATCACATGGGTAGCTTTTACTATTTTACTAAAAATGGTAGAAAATATGAGCTTCTAATGATTGAAAATGCTGAAAGTGAATGACATGAAGATTATGTACAAGTATTGTAAACCAGGGTGTGTTCCTCTTATCGTCGAGAAGTAGCAGGATGATCAGGTTCATCATCAGCCAAATCAGGCACGTGGCGACCATAGTTTATTCCGCCTTCATTGGCTCCTGCTGCGGGAGGTAATGGAGGAACAGGTGGTCCATCATGATAATAGCCATAGCCATCGTAGCCTTGCTCAGTGTAATAAGGTTGCTGAGAATAGTATCCTGTGGATGGTGTCGAATGACGTGGAGATGTTTCCTCATAATACGCAGCACTGTTAGCACCAGCAGAAGATGCAGCTTGGGGTGTGAGATAAGGACCATAAGGATCGAGTTCTTCACCAGCCGTTTTGCTCACAGGTCTTAGAGGAGCAACCAAAGGACGTGCATTTGAACCAGCGCCTGTACTTAGTGTACCATGTGATGACATGGGTTGAGAAGATGTAGGTGGTGGATACACACCAGCAAATGGATCGATATTAGCAGCTTGTTGCTTTTGTTTTCGATTTCTGCGATATAAAAAGAAGCCGGCCAATGCTTGTAAAAAAGAAGGATTGCACGTTCATAGTATATTTTTAGTCACATGAACCAAGTCAAGGATTTCAAGCAAAACAACTTACCTATCGCAGCAACTCCCACTACACCACCTACTACACCACCTGCAATGGCACCGGCATCGGTTTTTGACCCGCCATCGCCATCGCCAATGCTATTGCCTTGGTCAATGCCTGTTGGTTGCACAATCGAATAGGATGTTGATGTAATAGTGATGATGTCAGTTCCCGAAGAAATAATGGTTGTGACAGGAATAGGACTCGATGAAGGTGATGGCTGCTCCAAAGAAGAAGAAGATGAAGATGAAGAAGTGTTACTACTATCTGATGTTGTAGTCGAGGTGGTCGATGATCGACCACCTGTGCTAGTTACCGTGGAAGTAGTGGTAGTAGTGGTAGGTACCTCGGTAGTAGTAGGTGGTTCTCTAGTAGTAGTAGTATCTGGAGGAGGTGGTTCATCTGATGTCGTGGTCTCTGGAGGTGTTTCTGATGTTGTTGTGGTTTCTGGAGGTTCTTCAGTTGTTGTATCAGGTGGTGGTGGTGAAGGTGACTCTGAAGATGTTGTTGTATCTGGAGGTGGTGGATCTGAAGTTGTTGTTACAGGGGGCTATTATAAGGGATGTGGATTAATTAACACATGTGTTTAATTGCTATCCATATAGCCCTTACATCTGATGTTGTTGTATCAGAAGGAGGAGGGTTATCGCTGGTAGTAGTAGGTGGTGGATTATCGCTGGTAGTATCTGGCGGAGGTGGTTCTTCTGTTGTTGATGGAGACGGTTCTTCTGTTGTAGTTGGAGAAGGAGCTTCGGTTGTTGACGAAGGTGATGGATCAGGCGACGAAGGCTCGTCTGAGGAAGGTGTTGGATCAACTACAGAGGATGACATGAGGAAGAAAGAAGGAAGAGGATAGTTGAAAAAGAATCGCGGTAAAAAACCTGCAAGAAAGGCTTTCGCCGCTTGAACTTGTGCTGTCGTGTTGGTCCGTGTAACACGCGTCATCCGAGAATACATATTCTTATCCATTGCCAGCGCGCTCTTTGTTTTTCCATCTCTTATCATACTCAATTCATAACTACACTTTGTTGCATAACTATGATTATCATACTCCATATGACCTTTGAAAATCTTTATTTTAACAATGAAACTGCAGACAATCAAACCATGAATGACGCGTGTCTTTGTGATCCAACATCATTGTTCTAAGAATGGGCAAAAGAGAAACATGACTGGTGGCACAGTGTTTTGTATATGCTCAGCAACAGCCCCTGTCCTGTGTCCCTGCAGCTGACATGCTTGTAACTGAATATTCTACAAGTACGCTTCTATGTATTTTTTCTCACTTTAACTCATGTTCATGATATGATATTGATATATTGAAGTGTATGCTGCACGCATGCAAATGTAACATTGTCCCATTGCCATTGGGAGAACGTGTCTCAAAGATGTTCAACAAAAAGCAGCCCGGAGATTTCTGCATTATACAACCGACAAAAACTCGCCATAGCTAGTACAAAAAGATGCTTGTGCTACCATGCAACACTTGTTAAGGAAAGCTCACTGTGGCTGTGAACAAGTCGCTCGCCATATTTGTGTCAATTGTTGACGTTCAAAGAAAACATCTATTATTCTCTCCACCCACCCCAAATATTGGATACCACTTCCACACTTTTTTTCATGGGTTCTTTTAAAGATATATTGTTGATGCGATACAATAAAACTATACTATTGATGCTTAATTGAACTTCTACTTTGCTATAAAAAATGTGTGAGTATCAACCCAATGGCGAATCATACTTTGCTACTTACCAAATTGTAAATCCCATGAGCTCAAGAGTTTGCGTTGAAGGACCTGTCCTACGCTCAGACCAGGAGTGCCGTATGTCAATGGTGATAAAAAGATGAACATGCACAATTGTACAACGAGAATGCCAGCAGCTACTGCATATGACTTGGTTGCAGGATGTGCCAACATGGCGAGTGGTTGGAATTGGCGATACTTTGTACTGGTTGTTCCTTCGAGTGCTGATACCGGTGAATCAATGCCATCAATGAACATGAACTGGAAAACGGCACCCAATAGTAGATAATTGCATGTCGCAGCTGGTAGATAATGATGTAGGAACAATGATCGACCCATGGCGAAAAACGGCAAGTAATGGAATAACCAAAGCAATAAGAAGAATCCTCCTGATGAAAAGAAACGATGTCGCAATGCTGTAAAGTAATAGAATTAATATCATGGTGTCATCACCCCTTCTTTCACTTACGTTCATCAATAGGCTCAATACCACGTCGACGTGCAAGAGTATCAGCAAGTGCCACACCAGCGTAAACTGCAATTGCGCCAACCGAAAGCCACCAACCAAAGATATTACCAGTCATATAGATTTGTTCACGTGTACTACTCTTGGACCAGTAGGAGATACCACGAATCAAGAATGGCCAAGAAATAGGTGTCGATTGATATGGATGTGGTTTTGTCAATCCCGAGTTATGCTTGAACATGCGGAGTTGAAGCTCAATGAATTTACGCAGGAATGGCATTTTCTTGATATCTTTCTTCTTGTTCATATTGATCTCAGTAGCTAAAGATAACAAGACATTTTGTGAGTCACTAGTATTTGATTCCTTTTACCATAACATACCATTCAATCCTTTGATTTCAGTAGCTGTCCAGAAATTCGTGCGATCTTGCGTGTTCTTGTTTCCATTCACATCCTGCTGCTTGAGAGCCCAATCTGGCAAGCTCTTGTCACGTGTCCATACTGCCACTTTGGTATCCATGTGAAGAAGCTTTACAGATTTCATATGCGTTGACCAAATATTGCCGTTGTTGTGATCATCCAAAAGAACTTGAAACAGTGTTTCGTTGTATCTTGTATCTTGAGGAACAGTAGTAATCTCTTCGTTGGTGGACAGCAATGGAGAAGCAACGTCGTGAGCTAGTAAGTTGGTGCCAGTAGCAAGATGCTCAAGCTGAATCACATCACCATGTCGAACAGCTACACGCTTGCCATCCTCTGGAATATCCTTGGTAGGTTTGACACGCCACCAGCAATTTTCATCAGCTTCCTTGACACCAGTAACCTGTTGACCTTTTCTTAATGCATTAATATCAGCTTAATAATTTTACCAAAGACCAATGTACCTTGACTGCTAATGCGCCCATCCTCATATCGCAAAGGATATTTCAGCTCATGTGAATGAAGGTACACATCTGTGCCAGGGTGATGGATATTGATGACATCGTAGTAATGGATATCTAACACAAAAAGTAACTGTTAGACATAGACTATATCCATGAGCGCTATTGTTCATCTACCTAATGATTTCATCTTGATGGCACTGTTCTTCAATGTTTCTTGGAATAAAGAGCTCATGAACGTATCTCCAGGTCCAGATTGATTCAGAATGGCAAAATGAACGTAAAACCAGAAGAGATAGACCGCGGTGGGTAATACAATCAAGCATAATGCACGTGCGTTGAAATGTTTCATAAAGTGTTTCTGTAAGAACCTTAATCAGTATTGTGATTTCTGAATGATCGAGATATAAGCTTACCATGGTCAAGCCACGCTTGATGTCCATAAGATCCCATAGATCCACCAAAACACATACTCCAATTGTTGCCACGACGAATAATCCAACCATCTTGACGCTATGCGGAATGAATAAGTGAGATATTTTGGACACCATAGTGGGGGGGGAATGCCGGGCTATATTACCTGATTGTCATTGCCATTGTAAAACCTGTTGCAGCCAACCAAAACCACCATGGGCGTGTAAACTCTCTAATATGCACAGCATGGTTATTCATCTTGATTCTTCCTCACATATGCTAATATGCTTACTGATATCGGTATTTTCGAAAGCGGATGTAGCAATACGCGGTACAAAGCAAATAGAACACGAGCATACTGTCAAGCATAATGAGACGATTTTGTGCAACGGCCGAATTGTCTATGATCCATCAAATCAATAAAGGTGTCATTGGCCAACGTATTGATCTTACCCAAGAGATACATGCTTGCTGTTAGGGTACATGTGAGCACAGCATATCCAGATTCACGCATAATGTTGTACAAGAGAACGACGCAAAGGACATTCAATGTCGCGGGGAGTGCTCGTAATCCAATATAGGGAACATTGTTTTCAATATAACTATCGCCAATACTGCCAAAGTCGAAATGGCCATCGTATCCAATCAACCATCCCATACCAGCCAACATGAGCTTGGCGAGAGGAGGATGCACGTCGAAAAAGTAGGTACGCTTAAGATAGAACCCTGCAAACTTTCCAAAGTGAACTTCGTCAAACCTATATGAATGAATCAACACCTGCTTATCGCGCGTATTTGTATCCACTCACTTACACGACTTCTGCTGGATGCCATATCTTGTAAAACGTAGTGAATATGCTCAATACAGTGACAGTAGCTAGTGCCATGGCATGTTGCTTGCTCCACTTTCCAAACCGTGATGCGTGTATAGAATGCAGTTCCTTTGGTTCATCAGTTAATACACATTGTTCTTTTTGACAGGTTAGAGACGTGTTGATCCCACCTTTTTCTTGTCATCTGCTAATGTTGGTGATGGTATAGTG
The DNA here is from genome assembly GCA_025094155.1 of Lichtheimia hyalospora FSU 10163. Taxonomy (NCBI): domain Eukaryota; kingdom Fungi; phylum Mucoromycota; class Mucoromycetes; order Mucorales; family Lichtheimiaceae; genus Lichtheimia; species Lichtheimia hyalospora. Next base: position 254,108 of record PTRB01000013.1, read on the forward strand.
TTCTCACTGTATGGTTCGTGTCCACGTCGTTTTCGTAGTTGTGGATCGGCCATTATGCAGTGCCTGATGGAGTAGGTTGGAAGTGAAAGAGAACAAGGACGCTGAAGGGAAAAGATGGTGTCACCAACTGGCGTAATTTAGCATACCAATTCCAATGGCGCGTTGTAGCACATAATGCATTCACCATTCTTCAATAAAAGAACGCATATAGCTATATGACCACAAAAATGTACATATCTTGAGATTGAATTCCTCTTGTCAAAATGATCATACCATGATAACTTCATTATCATATGATAATGGGTGTCGTGTGTGTGCGTGCGTGTGTGATTTGATGCATCACACAGATGCTTCTCAATCACGTATTATAGTCTTGGCAACCTACACATGATCTTTGCAGCAGCACTGCATGAATGTGAACAAGGAGTGGTTGTCAACTAACTAGGAAATCATATGATGACTATGCTGACTACATAATACCACCAGGTGTTTAAATTATCGATTGATTCGCATCAACAATTACAATGGTGCATATGGAAAGAATTCATCACACCACTTTATGCCCCGCACTTGACTTCTTGACATACTTTGCTGCAGTTTAGCCAAGATGATTGTTTTGTTTACCAAACACACGTATCTCTAGTTCTTATCTAGTGTTGTGAATTGTTTTATTTAGCACGAGGAGAGAAAAATCTATAATTCAAAAATTGCATGCATGCATATCTGAGCAGTTGCTTTGCACATTGGGTTCAACTTTGTCTCCTTTTCAATGCCATACCGCGTGTTTGTCATTAACAACAATAATAAACTCACAAGATGAATCTTGTCGATCCAATGCTCCGAGAATGTTACATGTGAAACAAATAGAGTCGATCAATCTATATAGTAGTGTTATGTTTCTTGATGAATATGTAATGGAATTGGAGGGGTATGATGTGGTAATAACAATGGCATGGGAAGGAGGGGGCCTTGTTATAATAGCATTATCAATGATGTGTGTGTTGGGGGTCCCTTCACTCTCCTCAATACACCCACATCCCATGTCCAACGCCACATTGGCATGCACACATCACTGTATACCCTTCTCCCCTTTTGGCGGTGATACAGACGTATACTGAGCCCCAGTGCCAAGGTCTTTTTCTCATCACTGAATGATTAATCTAGGCCCTCGTTCAAGCATTTGGTTGCTGTGACCAGGTTTTACTTTACGGGCCGTTGTAGCCGAGCTGACTAAAGAAGTATTTGCCCGGCATAAACAAAACTTTTTACGTTTCAATGGATGGTATGCTTTACATACATATCAAGCACCTGTTTTTTTAAACCAAGTCGATATTGTAATGTGCGCGCACAATGTATGCAATGCATGATTTGACCAAAAAAAGAAGGCCACATGGGCTCTTGTGATGAATAGGATCAGTGGCGTAATCGACACAAATGACGTCGGACTATATGATCTCGCTACATTGAAACAAAAATATGGATGTACTGGTGCATAATGCGTATGTCTTGGATGCGTAATCCATTACAAACGGATAAACTTCAGGATGACCGTGGGTCATTCGGATCCATTTTTGCCTTTTGGCTAAAATCGGTATCGTCCTTCTGCAACGCCGCCCCCTGGGTTAACATGCATCCCGCTACATAATAGGCATCGTCAAACATGGGCTATTCATTTTCTTCTTGTTCTTATCTCTTTCACTTGTAAACGCGGTTTTTTATTTTTTACTCATGAACAAAGTGTGCACCCGACCCAATTCACAATCCAGCTTATCCTCCAATTCAAGTACACGCTCTGTATGGTCCAGGTTTTCTGGTCTCATCATTCGACGTAGGCGACATCGACGAGATAGTCAACGTCGAGAGTCATATCATTCATCGACTTTTTCCTCCAACATGGATGATGCACCTACAGCTACCAGCACTACACCTAGTAGTAGTAGCAGCAGTGATTTTGATTTATCATCCTCGGGTTCAATTCGAAGTTCATCCAAACTGAAGCGATATTCAACACCAGTTCAACTGCGACAACATCGCCAGCAAGAAGAATCCTTCCCTCCATTTTTTGCCATTCCCCCTTACAGCCCTACCTATTGTAAAGATAACGAGTTCCCTTATTCCAACTTTTATGTCAGACTACCCAATGGTGATTATATGGTACGCTACAGATCAGGGAATCGAGATATTCTCGGAACTGAAATCATTGCTGGCTATATGATATGATCTCTCTCGCTCATTATCCCATTCATTTGCATATTCACTCATTCATCAAGCATTTCTACTTTCTACTTTTCACTCGTTTTCTACTTGACTTGTATATTTTTATAGTAGATCACGCTATTCCCCTCGTTCACTGCATAGTAGGCTCACATGTATTTTGCATCACAATACATCATGCACTTTCACAACATGTTATGCTTTCTTAAAATGTTGATAATGGACGATCTGCGTTATAGAAGAATGAGGGAGATCCAAGGGGTGGTTGGTTTTAGGGGGAGAACTAAAATGGAATATAGGAGAGTGAGTGAGAAATCTTTAAAAGGAGATGACTACGAGGGATGAGGAGCGAATAATAGAATAGACACATTCACAAACACATGTAAACACTCCCAGACACACACACATGTATGTACGCACGCACACAAAAACATATAAACAATGTAAAAGACAATAAAGGGGGGAAAAGGCTTATGATGATAATGGTGATGACAATGATGATGCAGCAGTAGTAGTTGTTGGTGATCGACAAGCACAAACGGCCCATAATTTCATGTGCCAATTGTAATGTGTACATTCTTGAAAGTATCGCTCCAAAACCATCGAATATTCATCTGGGTTCTTTAGTAGCCGTGGTGCCAAGAATGGCTTGATGGATCGCATTGCACTTTTCCACGAATACATGAGCTCTCCTGCAATAGGATCGCTATCTTGACCTAAGAAAGAGATGGTTAATTCAAGGTGTTGACTCGAATAACACACTCGACATACCGAATTGAATGACTCGCACTTGTTGTTGAATATCTTGGAATTGTGTTTCGGCTAGTAACCTTTCCAATTTCGATGCTATGAAAGGATCTTGACCCCGCTCTTGCATTGCTCGATGAACTAGAGGAAATTTTTTCGTGCATAAAGTCAATCAAAATTCATGCAAAGTGTACAAGAAATGACTTACGTGTTGTCATGACAGCATCAATCAAGTTGGAATGACCTGCTTCCTATATAGAAAAGAAAGAAGAAAAACAAATAAGCAAGTGATGCGTGAGTGATTGCATAGGGAGAGGAAAATCACAAAGAGAGATTGGGGTTAGCATAGATGCATACCACACACTACTTACGGTGAAATCAGATTCGACCAATTGTACTAAACCACCGGGTTTAAGGACGCGATATATCTCAGTCAGTATTACAGGCCATTCTTTTGATCTTAAAGCAACAATGAGTTGACGCATGTGTACGAAATCAAATGTGTTGTCTTCATAAGGTAAACCATCCAATATGTTGCATAGTTGAAATGTGACATTCTCGGGTCGTATCGTTGTTGGAAACATGTCGGCCATATCAATACCGGTTACGTGGGCGTTGGGATGTTCAATGGCCATTTCCTGCAACCAAAGAATCAAATATGTTTCAGTGTTATTACACGTGTACACTTGAATACCAGCCAATCTATTTACCATCACCCATGAACCTGAACCACATCCAATATCAAGTATATTTGCATTCTGGGGCAATCGTTGTTCGACATATGGCAAGATGTTGCTACATGATGAACAGCTTATGAGTTGCCATGGTGACGGATTACTGAATTAAAAAAAAAAGAGAGAGATGAGACGCACCTTGAAAAGAGTGCTTTGATAGCAAAGTGTTCCTAAAAAAGGTTTGAATAAAGGTACTAATGGATATAATGAAAGAGACAAGGGTTGGAGATAAAGTAACACACCGAATTTAATCGGTCCTGTTCTTCTTCGTCGCGTGGCAAGTAGTAAGAACTTGATTCAATGTTGTGATATATTCGACCGTCGATATTTATTGTTGGACTAGTAGTCGTTTGGACTGAGGAAGGGATACTGGTAGTTTCGAGACTGGTGTCACGATGATGTGCTGCTTTAGATGGTTTTGCACCCATAGGAATAAAGAAAAAAGAAAGAGTAAAGAAAAAGGGTCCTTTGTGTCCTATCCTCGCAAGCTGTCTTTTTCTTTCTCGTGACACGTTGCGCGACAGGTACCCAAGTTGACACTACTCCGTCGTTGATCTTTTCACAATAGGAGGGTCCCCACATAAAGAGAGCGAATGTGTGTGTGAATGTGTGGAAATATGTGGAAAAGGATCAATCCCTTCCTTTTTACTAACCCTTTCTATTGCTTTATTTCACTGGGTCCGTGTGCTTTCTCGTTATGCTCGTTAAACTTCCCCTTTTTCTTTCTTGTCCCGTCATAAACGCTGATTGAATCTATGCCGTTGCGTCGGTTTAAGTCTTGCTTATACCTGCCAAATTCATGTGTGTAACAAAAAAAAACGAGTCCCGGCCACGCACGACCCTTCGCTATTAATAACGTTCTTTTTCAAAAACAACATGTTGTAAGCTTCTTGTTCGAGCTGACTATCTTGACCGACAATCAATCCGAGAACAAGGAGAAAAACTGGGCAGCTTATGAGGAGCTTGTTTTATAATTAGGTGGTAACGCATCATCTGGTGATAGATCTCCTCTCTTTTTCACTCTCGTTCTCTTTGTCTTGTACACATTGTCTCCTGTTACTCCTTGGTGTGTGAAAGATGTCTTAGTGGTCAAGGGAAAAAAGGAGCGTAAATCATCTTGCCCCATCATCTCGAGCTAGCCACAGATCACATTCAACCAATCTATATCCGCATCTGCTCACAAATACAGGGCCTGACATTTGTCCAATCACAGGATTATTCCGATTGCCCCACTCAATTCAGTTTTTCCACCCCTTTGTTTCCCAAAACTATATCTATTTTGTCAATTGGACATTGAAATGTGTAATGTGTGTGTACGTGTGTGTGTATATATGTAATATTTCAAATGAAATGCATAATGACGTTGATAATGAATTATTTCTTGCCCCTCTTCTTTCTTTGCTTTGCTTTGGATTCTAAAAAAGATAGTGCAACATGATTGAGTACCCAGACATATTACTATACCAATCCCAGCCGAAATTCGTCTTACCTTCAATGTATTTGGCATCTTCTTCATCATTGAAGCCGAGAGTTTCTTCTTCTTGTTCTTGTTGCTTATTCTTCTTGTTGGATCGTTTTGATGATGATGGTGATGATGCTTCTTGATCTTCTTTACCACTCTCAAATTTGTTGCTAACTTTCTTGAATTTAGCGACGTAGAAACCATCCATGTTGTGTACGTGAGGATAGAATCGTCGGGTCATCTTAACAGTAGGATGGAAATTTTTGCCCCGGTAACTATTGTGAATCAGATGAGCATGATACTATAGTGAAATCTTTGGCTCCTCACTCTCTCCTTGTCCCAAGATCATATTATTGTATAACACCCAAAAGGAGGTAAATACTTACGATGTGAAACCTTCACGACCAAAGTCAAGGCCAGTGGATACGAGCTTAACATTAGGACGCTTGCTCAATGCATAGTTGACAACAGCTTCATTTTCCTCCACCATCACTGAACAAGTTGAGTATACGATATAACCACCGGTCTTTGATCTAGCATCCACAGAGTCGATAGCACTGAGAATAAGTTGTTTTTGCAAATGTGGAATCTCAATAAAATCTTTCTCGGTCTTGTTGAGTTTGACACCAGGATCCTTGGAAATGACACCTGTGCCTGAACATGGTGCATCCAAGAGTACACGATCAAATCCACCTAGCACCTTGGGGAATTCACGACCATCATAATTGCACACCACAGCATTTCTGACACCCAAACGATGAATGTTTGCAATTAAACTCTTGAGACGATCCTTGTTGGCATCATTGGCAAATACCATGCCTGTGTTCTTTTGCAATGCAGCGATATAAGTTGTTTTACCACCAGGGGCAGAAGCCATATCGAGTACACGTTCATGCTCTTGAGGTGCAAGTGCCATGACGGGCAAAAACGATGAAGCTGCCTGCAGCATGTAGTGACCAGCCAAGTATTCAGGTGTGGCACCAATAGGGACTTGTGAATTGAACACTTGCAAACCAACTTTGCTCCATTTGCCAATAGGATCCAGGTTGACACCACGGTTAATCAATGCTTGAGCAAGATCTCGACGACGCGTACGAAGCGTGTTGGTACGAATAGTGACAGGACGAGGTACTTCATTGGCTTCGAAAAACTCGATGGCTTCTGATGCAGAAAACAAATTGTATAATTTCTCGGCCAAAAAGTAGTTGTAACCATAGTATGCACAAATATCCTTGAGAAGACGATCCACATATTCTTGACGTGATCTGAAATAATGTTGTCAATACACCTGATATTCATACCATTCATCTTGATACTTACACATTGGGATCACGTTGTGTCTTGAAATTGTTGAGAATGTTGACAATCTCTTGTATACGTTGATTGACAACAGTGACATCAGCAACTGCTTCTTGTTCATCTTCAGGAAGTACGAAATGGCTTGTTTCTTCAGTATCACCAGCAATGTTGGTTTGCATAGCAGCATCCATCAACTCAGCCTCGGCTTCAGCAGCTTCACGTGCTTTCCTCGCTTCAATCTTTCGAGATTTACGTTCATCTAATCCTTGAAACTAATAACCATTCTCATGTTAATCATTATTCAAAGACATGCTTGCATATTACTTACCTCTGAAATATCTTCATCATCCTCTTCTTCATCACTTTCTTCTTCTTCTTCTTCTTCTTCTTCAGATGCTTGTTCCTCTTCAGAATCAGATTCAAGGAAGCCCTTGTCAGCCTTGGGGAAGATATTGTCATCATCATTTTCAGAACCAAGATCATCCATATCAAATTCATCGTCAAGTGGCTCGTCGTCATCGGTAGCAGGTTCGACATTGTCCCATAGATCGTCCTCGCCACCTTCATTAGCAACTTCAGACAAGAACTCGGCTTCTTCCTCTTCCTCGTCACTCGATTCTTGTTGCTTTTTCTTTAAAGCCTTCTTGGTGTTGATCTTTTGCTTCTTGGGTGCTGCGATCTGCTCGTCCTGTTGACGCTTTCGCTTGATCTCGGCGCTCTTTTTCTTGTTCTTGCCATTAGCTTTGCCATGCTTTACTGGACCGTCCAAAGGAGCTGGTGCTGGTTGTTTGTTGCGTGCACGTCGTCCCATGACTGATTGATCGTTTCGGTTCAAAAAGGGTCGACTTGACAACTCGGCTTGCCAAAAAAATTCATCGTTGTCGGGTGTCCTAGCGAGCCAATGAAATGCATTTTTGCAGGCAGGATTTTCTTCCTCCTTCATGCAACCAAAGGTATGGCTTTTTCTCTCTTACAAGTTATAAGAGTATATAGAATCAACAAGAGAATACGGTTCTTTATAGTAAAATGTAGATGCTTATATCATAGATGCCCAAATAAACCCCTCGTAACAGTTTACATGAAATCAATTCAATTCCTCTATTATAATGATGCAGATAAAATAAGATGCCTAAACTAATTATGACCAGGTCACCTTGAGAACTTCACGTTTGACTGTGCTGTCACTTTCAAACACTCGTTCTGCCACCAAAGTGTCACCATCTTGATCCTTGGTTTCTTGTAACAAGTTGCAGAATGGCAATACACCACCACCCACACCAAAGTAAACCGTCTTGGCTGCCACATAACTATATCCATAGCAGTCAATAAGATATTCTCCTTTTAAAAAAGAACCTTGAAAGCTTACCAAACACCATCGGGCTTCTTTAAAGTCTTTTGGATGGTTTGTACAAGGGAATGTAAGGCATCTTGAGAATAAATCGTCTCTGAAGTGACAATCATGTCATATTTGCAGTTGGCAATGGCCTAAATTAAATTGCATATCTTAGCTTTGGCACCTTTCGACCAATCTATGACTTACCGGTAAACCACTCCAGTCACCAACAAATGCACGTGTGCGTTGACTAATACGTTGCAACATGTCAGGTGCGTGTTCACTAGGTAACTCGGCTTCAGCATCACAAGTAACCGATTCACCAATGATCTGATCCTTTTCTTCATCATCATCGTCATTCTCTTGGTCATCATCATTCTCCTTTTCATCCTTGTCAGAAGCCTTTTCTTTTTCAGTCGATGCATCCTCTGGTTGTTCATCGGTCGACGTGTGTACTTGTAAAACTGTATTTAAGAGAATGTTGGGTAATGTGATATATTGAATGACTTGTTCGTTGTAATCCAGTACATCCACGTGATTGCTTGAATCATGTTGCAAGAGAAAGAGTGATGGCAATGCAGATCCACATCCAAGCTAGACATAAAAATAATATGAGTCAAATCTCACCCTTTATCTCCTAATCAACACCTACCTCCAACACACGCTTGTTGGTGACTTGTTCCTTTGGTAGTTTGGCCAAATATTCAGTAAGATCAAGAGAACATTCCCAAGTCTTGAATCCACCTATGTTACACACATGTCAGTACATATATTCATTGTCAATCGAGTTCATCATCTAACCTTCATAGACACCACGAACTAAATCACTGTTGCTGTTCAAGTCCAACATGTTGACAATCTTTTTTTCCTCGGCATCATCACTACCCAAAGTATCTTGCATAGCCATTTGGTATTTTACATCACCGAGAGAACGCTTATAGAGAGGTTGATTCACGTGGGGTATATCAAGAATGTCGGCTTGGACAGCGGATGGCAAGGTACATGTCTGTGTTTGCATGGTTAAGGTACTTGACTACGCAATATCCAAAGGCATGATAACGTACTGTAATGTCATATTCATAGCAAGGGGTCTTTTCAATAGCTTGTTGCTCTTCAAGCGATAGATCGTTGAGTGACGAGTTGAGTTGGTTACTTTGATCGATCTCGTCCAGATCCAAATCGTCGCTCTACTTGACAAGTTAGTGCATTTGAGTTTTTCTTTAGACCATGCATTCCATTGGCTTACCGTAAAGTTGAATTTGAAAGCCATGTTTGCCGTACAAGATCGTTCTTGAACCAAGACCGAGAAAAAAAAAGCTCAGTCGGACTTGAGGTATCCTTGACAACATATATCCACCATGGTGAAACGCTCTTTTCTACTGTGCACATGTCGGTCGTATTTCGTGATCTCAAGACGATCCCTACACCTTCTGGTTGGACACCCGAGGTGAAATATATTGACAAGTTGCTATGGTCACCGAGTATACCTCCCGAAGTGCGTGTGAGCTTTGAACCCAAAGTCCCCAAGAATGCTGATGCTGTACAAAGTCCTCGTTTCCTTGCCGACAATGTCAATGTCCGTGGTACTCAATTTGCAGGCATTAAAGAGCAACGACGCAATGTCAAGATCAAACGCATCACTGATCCCAAACATCCGTGCTGTGGTGCCTATGGGTTATTTGCTGCACAAACGTTACAACCACGACAGCTGATTCTTGATTACTTGGGCGTTGTAGAATATAAAACATATGATCCAACATCCGATTATGTTCTAAGACTTGGCACTGATTTATCTGTGGATGCAGCAAAGTATGGAAACGAAGCACGGTTCTGCAATGACTTTCGTGGTGTTGGACCTGGTCCCAATGTGTGCTTTCTAAACTACATGGATGAGCGTACCCGTCAGGTGCGTGTGGGTATCTTTGTGCTTGGTAACAGTAAGATCAAAAAGGGAGAAGAATTGGTATGTGATTTATATAGGAAAGGAAGGAAGAAACTAACATGGAACCGTGTAGCTTGTTACTTATGGCAAATCGTTCTGGACAAAGCGAGGCATGGATATCCATCAACAGAATCATTCACAGCGTAGATAGTCATTTAACAAGTTCCTGTATACCACTTCATCTTTTATCATGAGTTTTTATTATTACATATTCGAGATTAAAATGAAACACCCAATTCATCTGCAACCTTCCTATATAATGGCAAATAATGGACCATGGGAGCAATACCATCCCTAAACACATGATATGAATACCAAGCATCTTAGATCGATTTGATATGTTACTTACTTCATATCCTTCAATCTTTTCACCCTTTGTTGCATATCATTGCGATGTCGTTGTGCTTCTCGTTCTCTCTCCCGTTCCACTTTAACTTGCTGCGTCGATTGTTCAGTTGCTACGCGCGGTAATTCGTTACGTGTCTTTTGGGGTTTATCCGAATCCACTACTTCTTTCAACAAATCAAGCTCTCGTTGAATTTCTCGTGCCATCTGGTCATCTTGCATAGATCGAGCATGTTCCAACTTGGATAACAGTACAGCTTGTTCCATCGATGCATTAATGGTACGACCAGCAACTTGTTGTTTCCGCTTGATCATTTCAGACACTTCCTTGTCACTCAAGACATAGGTGGCTGCCTTTTCAATATCTTTTGCCTTGTGTTCCACTTGTTCAATATCGGGAAGAGATACATGCTCCGCTTCAAGCGTATTGATGAATCGCGTATATTCTTGCTATAAGCGTAGTGGATGAATAACAACGTTAATCCCCTTGATCCAAATCATCCACTGTACCTGAGAAAGGCTGTGGTTGGAAACGATATCCATGGTAAATGCTCTCTCAGCACTTCCGTGTTTCAATAAGAGTGCTTTTTTGCAAGTTGTGCTTTCTGATATCTTGTATGTCTTGTGCCAATCCACGATATCTGATAATCCCATGATTAGATTCACTTTTGAATAAACCATCCAATGACTTACCAATCACTTTACAAAGTCTGTATACTGACGATCGAGTTTTGTTGTCATCTCCAATGTAAATACGCACATAAGCATCTGATAATATAATTCATTAACGCAATGTCAGTCATACAATCATATGCAAACCCACCTGTCACTGTTCGATCAAAGTAGGGTGCGTATAACCATTTCTCCAATTGGTAGCGTCGCAAGACAATGGATTGCATTTCTTCCAATGTGGGTGTTCGCTTCTTTGCCTGAATGAGAAATGTTAAACCTTATTGATACAATGGATCCAAAATCCTTATTACCTTGGTTTCTGCATAGTACTCATCATCTTCCTCTATTTCACTTGCTTCGCCTGCGCTTTCATCACTGTATCGTGTACGTTTACGTTCAGGAGTGGGTGATCGTCTACCACGCTTGGATCGACTCTTGTGTTTTTCCTCTCGACGTCGAGTAAGTTCATTCAGTGCTCGTGAAGTGCCACTTCCCTTTGCTCGTGTGGATCCTAATGAATAACAAAGAGTTGTTATTCTATTGATGCAAATGTATGCGATGGGTGTATTATTTACGTCGTGTGGTATCTTCTCGTCGGCCGTCGTTTAGTAGCTTACGCACTTCAAGGCGTTCAAGGTTACGTTGTCGTTCTTCTGAACGTTCACTCAAGATACGTTCACGTTCCACTTCAGGAAGAGCAAGCAATCTGATCCATGTCACAGTGAGATGTGGTACAAGTGTTGATTGTTAAAGACATACCGGCGCCGATCTTCCTCATCTTTGTATAAATCGGGGCCGTATTCGTCGATACCATCGTCCTCGTCATCCGATCGAGCACCACCGCCATTATCAACAAGCTCGAGAATCAAGTCGTCAATTTCTTTACTCATGGGTCGTGAAAGAGAATAGTATCAAGGAAGGAATCAAAGTACCACTTGCTGCTGCATGTCGCCTTTCAAGATTAAGCCAGCTCGTGACTTTCCCGCTGGCGAATCACCATGATCCTATCCTTTTAATCAATCCCTTTCATATTACACCCAATGTAACTTTACTTATAAACACAGCCACATCCATATATACCATTAATGTTATAATCATCATAATCGAGGATCCAAGGTTATGGTAGTGCTACTATGTATTGATTGAATGAGTGTGTATATGTGTGTGTATAAGCGGTATCCGAAAAACTAGCTATAAAAGGGATGATGGATAAAGAAAGCCAGACTAGATTCAAGCACAACCAATGTGGAGAAATCAGCTTTTACTGGTTCTTTCGCTCATTAGTTTTATCGTGTCCACTGTGGGGGTGATGGTATGCGTTTAGATGTAATCATTTCCTATTCACTTATTTGCAGCAGGCATCACAATATGTCACCTATCATCCTGGTAACCTCCCCTTGATTATCACTGCTCCTCATGGTGGCAATTTAAAACCAAAAGACATTCCAGACCGTCACTCAAAAAACGGCACTGTTTTGGTGGGTGATATGTACACTTCCGATATTGCATTTGCTATTAGTGATGCAGTAGCAGATCTATATAATGGTGCTCGTCCTCACGTGGTCGTGTTTAACGTGTCTCGTCGTAAAGTCGATGCCAATCGCCCTATTGAATCAGGTACCGATTCTCCACAAGGTCAAGCTGCTTGGAAGGTATGCGTTGATATTGTATAATGATCATGTATTCATGCTGACAATCATCATCTTAGGAATTCCATCAAGCTGTGGAGTATGTAGTGGACTATGTGATTGCCAAATATGATCATGGCCTACTTTTAGACATTCACGGTATGTGCTTTTATATATTATTCTGCAAGATATATCTATTCATGTGATTTCTTATCAGGACAAACGCACCGCCATGAAAGGGTGGAATTGGGATACTTGTTATACAAGTCTGAGCTCACTGAACTTTCCGATGATGAAACCATGGATAAAGCAGTAACAAGTCATTCATCCATCCAAGCCTTGGCAAAAAGAGTGTCACAATGGTCACCACACGAGTTATTACGAGGAGATGAATCCTTTGGTGAGCTTATGGAGAAATCACACAGTTCTGTTCGCACCATGCCATCACCATCCCATCCTTATCCGTTATCAGATGAACTCTATTATCGAGGAGGATACATTACCCAAACATACCATACACCCAACTCCATGGACGCCATTCAACTCGAATTACCCAAGCATTTGCGATTCACACAACAAGGACGCGAGACAATTGCTATGGCGATTGCTGATGCTGCATGCTACATGTTGGATGCATACTATAGTCCAACACAATGGAGAGCTCGATTATAATGACGCATTCGCATTGTTCACAAATAAAAAAGTTGCATGCTTCTTTGTATTTTTCACACACACATGATACATACTGTACCACGTGTTTCATCCTAGCGCGCCACCATGGGAAATAAATCAGGGGTGCATCTTGGTCACACTTATACGCCCAAACGCACGTACACATTGATGTGATAAATCATATGAGAGGGTGATACTAGAGTTACTTTTGCAATGCCATCATGAACTACTATGCTATTAAATCACAATGATCTTGTGTATACACTGGATATGCAAATTTATATATTCTTTACTTATGTCACACTATGTAAAAGGAGAGGGGGATGGCATGGACTTTTTTTTTAAGGATGAGGAGGTGGTATATGCAAACCGGTCGTATCGTGAGTTGATGCATGACCCAAAAGAACAGACCAGTCTGTTGTCCACGGGTACGATGATGAATGATGGGGTGGATGCGTTGCGGTGGATGCGTGAAGAGCAGCGGTAAAAGTGGGTGCAGTGGTAACGGATGATGCAGTGGTGGTTGTCGTTGTTGTAGGTGGTGGATGAGAAATCGGATATGTGTTGTGCTGCAAAGCTTGTGGTGCTATATACTGTTCAGGATGATGATGATAAAAGTTCATGGATAACTGAGCAGTTTCTGGTTGTGGTAAAAAGCAAGGTGTGTTGGAATGTTGATTCATGATGGATGCTGCTACATCGGGTCGAATATCAGGTGTGATTCCACCAAGCACACTGCAATTCACCATCCTTTGTTCAAACACATGGTTGGATTTTGGATACTCCTCATCTGCAACAGGTTGTGGTTGTTCTGGTGATGGTAATGGCGCAGTAGCCATTTGTGAATGTCGCTTGCTATTATGAGAATGACCATTGGGTGGTGCTGATAACTCGTTCACAGTAATAAGCATCTGGATAATTTCAATTGCTCGTGGTGCTGAACAAAGATGCTCATGTGATTTGAGCAAGGATAGGGATTGAACTAGCGCTTCTTGTCTTTGTGATGACGCACGGTCTTGTAATGTGTTGGAAAGATGCACCAGTGACGATTGAAACATGGCATACACAAAGCAAGTAGGAAGACATAATGCCATGTTGGGTTCTATTCCTGCAGTGGTACTGCCATGTTGTCGTAAAATAGCTGAAATGTTGTCTGCTGCTTCCGTACAAGCTTTACGAGATTCGGCGACAATCGATTGTAGATCTGGGAACTGGGCTGGTGATAATTGAATAAAGGGTCTGTGGAGCAAGAGCACAATGGTATTGTAAAACACTTGCAGATGAGCTAAAGTATGTATGGTTAGTGGCTGTTGCGTCAATGCAATCGAGATAATACAATGCTTACCTTTCTGGGAGGCAGGTATAGTCACACCATCTTGAGCTTCATCAAGCGATGCACGCCAATTCTTGAGTCGTCGATCAAAAACAACAAGAATTGTAGGATCATCCAGCCCTGCGTTACAGTTGGATCGTTTTGCTTTAGGTGCGTAAAGGGCTTTGAGAACACGACCCAGAATCTCAGATAATCTGATAAGTAATAAAAAGGGGCGATAAACAGGTTCACCTGTTGGACCAGCATCTGTAACGCGATAAGGAGATGGCATGTCGGTGTCAAAGTCACGATCAAGAATGGTCAATGGTTTGCCAGCACGAGCACCCATCCAACGATCCAGAACATAACAAGCATAGAATACACGATGTCGTACTTGGATTTCTGATGGTGGTAAACGCCAACCTTGACAGGAACGATGTAATCCCAAATCTTGAGCCATTCGTATGGCAGTTCCCAAAGTAAACCATTGAACAGACTCCACATCATGACCAGCACCATCATCCATGTCGAGATAAAGTGTCATCAATAAACCAGCTTGCACATGGCATAATCGTGACCGGAGTGCGTCTCGTAATCGTTTCATCACTTTCCTAAAGTAGACATTGGCAAACTGGTCGGCTTCCTTGTCTTGGAAATGTTGAGCAGCATATCGGAAAGAAAGAGCCAGCATAGCTTGAACCAGTATCACTGGAGGAGATGGACTACGCGTACGGTATTGTTGCATAAACTTGGATTCATTGATAATGGGTAAGAATGGATGAAGATGTGTAAAGAAACTAATGGCAACAATGAGAATAAGGTTTATACACAAGGCTCATTTCTCACTTACAGTCCAATCATTTTGTCCGACATTTGTTTCGTGGGTGTTTTACTCGTGGGTGCTGCAGGGTGGGAACCATGACGGCCCTGGTCGAATATAGCTGAACGCATCGATAAACCAACGTCGACAAGTCGTGTATCCACCTTGTTGCCACCTTCACTCGTTCGAACAATCATGAGCTCATCTTGTGCCATCATCTTGAGAACTAAATCATCTCGTCCTGGCCATCGAATAAATGGTTTGCTCTTGAAAATGTCGTGATCTACAAGTTGTAACCCTGCAGAATGTCCCGTGTATTTTATCGAATCGTAATCCTTGGTTACTGAAATATCATGCACATTATTGGAATTGGCTTGTTCTGTTGCTTCATCCTCATCATCGTCGTCGTCTGAAGAAGAATCTGAAACGGCAGATGGTGAAGCTGGTGGTGGCATATGTTCGCGTGGATCATATTGAAAGTCGCATTGCTCAAGTTGCTTAATGGATGAATGGGTTAAAGATACAAGCAATCGTTCCATCTTTTTGCATCGTTTTTCGAGATTGTCGACATATCTAAAAATGACAACATGGATGCAATGTTTAGTTTACGAAAGTGGCTGTGAGAGAGCAAGGGGGAAAGAAGAGATTCATTACATACACACTAGGTGGTCCTCGTTTCTTACGAACGGTCTGGAACTCACAAGTATATCCCCACTACATTATATAAGAGAAAATTTTATCCGATGAGCATATTCAATAAAAAGAAACCCATTGCATCGTATTTACAGCTCGACAGTTGGAACAAGGAATTGAATGATCAGCGTCGCATCGAGACTTTCGTTTCCTGCAGAAATCACAACTTCGTTTGGCACGAGTACGTTTAAGAGGTGTAGATATAGTGGATGGTGATGGTGTTGGGGTGGGCGGATTGTGTATATGGTTATGCAAGTGGGTAGTTGTCGTTGATGATGCTGGAGAATACTGCAAGCTATTCATTTAAACATGGAAGGAGTTTTATAAAAAAAAAGGTGTCCAAAACAAGAAAAAGGAATCTCAAGAAAGAAAAAGGCTCATTTATAAAACACACTACACTGGTATAAAAACCACGTGCCCTGAGTTTTGCCATATTTGCGATATTTCATTGGATAAGAGCAAATTTCAGTGGGCTGTCTTTCAATCTGGTGTCGCTCGGACCGTTTTCTCATTACTGCGCACACCTGTCATCTTCGCTGCAGGGAATCAATGACACTAGTGGACATAAACAGGTTTCAGCTGTTGAATCATACATTGTATATATATATATATCCCCTATTTGTACTTACCCGAGCATTTTTATATTTTCCTCCCTGTATTGATTGATTTCATCGTGCAATCGATTATTCTCGTTAAAGATTTCTTCCATCTTGGATGCTTGCTCTTTTAGTTTTGTCTGTTACACAACCAACAACATTTGTGTGTGAGAAAAATGCAACTTTTCATCGTGGCACCTTGTAATAAATACCTCACTGCTCTCCACATCGTCTTCAAGCCACCTGTTCTCCATTTCTTTGGACTTCAATTGGGCTTCTAATTGTCGCATTTTCTCTTCCATCTCAGCAATCTTGGTTCTATTCGCTTGATGCAACTTTTCCAGATCCTTTTGCTGTGTACTGGTGACGGTCCTTAATCGATATGAAAAATCTTCAAGCTCCTTATCCTTCAAATCAAGCATCTTTTGATGGCTTTGATGCAACACACGCAATTCTTTTTGATGTTGAGTGGCCACAGATTGTAAACGCTGTTCGAATTCAGCATCCCGCTTGCTTGCTGCTTCTTGTGAATTGCCATGCTCGGCATTTCTAGCCATAGCCAATCGTAATCGTTCCTCCACCTCTTCAATTTCTTTGTCCTTTGCACTGATCATCTTTTCAAACGAAATCTTCATGGCACGCAATTCTTCTTCTCTATCACCAGAAGACTGTTGTCGTCTCAATTCATCATCCACTCGTTTCATTTCTTCGTCTCGGCGTTTGGATCGCTCTCGCTCAGTTTCAACTTGTTCCTGTAATGATGCCATCTCCTCCTTATGTTTACGCTCTGCAGCTTCTAATTTGGCTTGCAATGCTTCAAGGGCTTGATTGTGTCTGTTTTCCACTTCAATGGCTCTGTTTTTGGATGACTATACAATATATCAGGTGACATGTCAGTGAATGTTTGTGGAACACAATGAGATAAGCTTACTTCGGCTTCAGCTGCAAAGTTCTCAGATTCCGATTGAGCCGCTTGCAGTTGCTGTTTCAGAGCATCCATGGCCTGGGCGTGATGTGATTTCAACGTTTCAGTATCAGCTGCATGTTTATCATTGAGTGCCTGGATCTCTTGTTTATGTTTCTCGCCCAATTCGTTCCATGCTGCTTCAATATCCTTTTGAGCATTCGACTCAATCTCCTCACGCATTCTTGTGTATTCACTCTCATGACGAGCACCCACATCACCGAGCTTATCGTTATAGCTCTTTTCAAGTGCAGCTTGTGCTTTGCTGGTTTCTTCACGGAACGAAGCGTATTCTTGCTCAATATGTTGTTTGGCACTCGAATGCTCAGCAATCACACTCTCAATCTTTTGTTGATGTTCTTGTTCCATTTGTTGTTTGGTACTTGAATGCTCTGATAATATGCTGTCAATCTTTTCCTGATGTTTTTGCTCGATTTGTTGTAAGGTGGTTGAATGGTCGGATAACAAGCTCTCCACCTTTTGCTGATGATCTCGCTCAATTTGCTCTTTGGCAGAAGCATGCTCGGCAACCAAAGCTTCAATCTCTTTTTGATGTTCTTGCTTCAACAAGACCTAATGATGGAAAGAATGAGTTATCAAATAAAACATACATTCACGTGATCATACCTTTGCATCTTCAATTTTGCTGTTAGCTTCCTCACGCGACTTGATTCCAGCTTGTTCAAGTGCAAAGGCATGCTCTTGATGTAACTTATCGACTGCAGCAATATGCTCTTGTTTGGTCATTTCCAATTGAGCTTCATATTCAGCTCGAATCGATGCCTATGTTACGATATACGCATTGAGTACATATAACACATTATCTCTTGCCAATTTTTATTACCTGTGCCTTCTCCATTGCTTCATTTGTATCGCCATTGGATTTGATACTCGCTTGTAAATCAGCCACAGCTGTTGCATGTGTTTCCTTCAACTTGGCCAATGCTTCCGAATGCTGTTGATCACGATCTTCAAGTATCTGCTGATGATCTTGTCGAAGCTTGCTTTCCAGCTGTAGGATGGCTTCTTCATGTGCCTTTTTCAATTGAGCTTCCAAATCAGCCATGGCATCAGCATGAGTTTGTTTAAGACTTTCAATCGCTTTTTGGTGTGCATCATCACGTTCATTAAGTGCTCGTTCATGAGCTTCCTGACGTTCACGCATCTCATCAGCATAATGTTGATCTTGTGCCACCTTGGCTTCCAATTCTGCAACTGCTGCTGCTTGTGCTGCTTCAAGCTCACTCTTTTGTTGCTCATGGTCATGCTGTTGTTGACGCATCTTTTCCTCTTGAGCTTGTAATTCATCGGCATGCTTTTCTTTCAGCTCGGCGAGTTCTTTTTGCAATTGCTCAGTTGCTTCACTTTGAGCGGCCTATTTGATAATTGGATACTCTTTAGTAATCAGCACTTGTCCACACATGTTTCTGTTTACCTGAGAAGTACGATGCGTATCTTCAACAGCATTGGCATATTCCTCCTTGATCTTCTTCAATTCTTCCTCATGAGCTTTAATTTGGGACTGCAATTCCTCTTCACGTTGCTTCAATTGATCTTGATGGGATTGTACTAGAGCATCACGCTCTTTATCACGATCGAGTGTATATTGCATTTGAATCTCCTTCATCTTGGATTCATGCTCCTTGGTTAATTGTGCTAACTCAGCAGCATGTAGATCCTTCAATGCTGCCTATAAAATTCATGTCAATAATTGTCAATCAACCATCTTGATAGTATACAAACCTCGACTTCCTTTTTGATATCATCCAAACTGCCTTTATGATTGTTTGACAAATGATCCATTTCTTCCTTATGCTTGTCAGCGAGTTCCTTTTGTTGATCTGTATGCTTGCTGATATCCTCCTCCAATTGCTCTACTCGTAATCGATGATGCTCCTGCAATTGCTCCATAGCTTGTTGGTGACCAGCAGCAAGTTGCTCCATCTTTTGCTCCAATTCAGCGCGGATTTTGGCTTCGGACTCGGTGCGTTCGGCTGTGATTTGCTTGATTTGATCCTCATGTTTTTGAGCTTGTTCTTGCAATGCAGCATCAATTTGATCCTTGGCAGAATCTGAAGCTGTTGCTGCAGCCGATGCAACTTTCTCATCCAATGCTTCAGCATGTTTCTTTTCAAGATCAGCCAATTGCTTGTTGTGCTCCTCAAGTAAACGTGTCTATTTCATAGACGTTAGCACATGCTTTTATGTATACACCCATGTGCATCTGCATGCATAAGGTGTCCAATGTTTACCTTTTCAAGTTCCTTTTCCTGCTCAATGCGTTGCTCATATTCATCCATCAATGCTTGCTTTTCCTTGGAAGCAGCAGCTTGGAGTGCTTCATTCTCTTCTGCAACAGCACGTTTCTCAGCTTCCAATTTGTCCAGCAATGCTTCGAAATCACTCTTGGATGCAGCAAGGTCTTGTTCAAACTTTTGTTGACATGCAGCCTAATGTGAACCGTCATATGAGTCATCGTTTTTGTTACCATTTTTGGTCTTTGCATATACCTCGATACTGGATCGCGCTTCTTCTACAGCGGATACACTCACAGCCTTGCGAACATCTTCCATTTGCTTTTCATGAGATTCGGTGATGGTTTGCAATCGAGAATTGTGCGACTGCTGCAATGCTGAGATTTCGGCCTAATGCAAAGATTTGGTTTATATTCAATATATGTGTCACTCCCTTTCAACTTACTCTGAATGATTGGGTAATCTCATCCAATTTGCGTTTCTGCTCCACTTCCATAGCTTCATTTTGATCCTGCAATTCCTTCAATGCCTTTTCGTGTTCTGCACGTAGTTCAGTCAACTGATTCTCGTATGATTCTTTCAATTCAGCTGCTTCTGTTTTTGCTGCCTAGATACACATAATATTAATTCTTTGATCCCTCTCTTGCACACACTCACACTACACTTTGTTATACCTCTAATTGCTCTTTCAACTCCAATGCTTCATTCTCAGTTGCCTTTTCTGTATCAGCATTTCCAGATGTTGCCTGCTCATACTTTTCACGCAAATCCTTGAGCTCAGATTCATACTGTGCTTTGAGAGATTCAGTTTGCTCGGCATGTTGCTGGTTGATTTGATTGGTCAAACTAGTCAAGCGTGTTTGATGAGACTTGTGCATTTCCTATAAATGGTTGGGGGGAAAATCTATTAATGAATTCATCCTCTATATCATATAAGAATATAATCATTACCTGAATATTATCCCTCATCTCATCCATGTCATTCTTGAGCTTTGCAATCTCCTTTTCCTTTTCACGGATCTGAGTTTGCATAGCATCCTTTTCTCCTTCCAACTTGGTGCGTAACTTTTCAGTGTTGTCACGCAACCGTTCTTCAAGTGCTTCCTGCTCACGTGTAGCTGCTGCACGTTCTTCTTCATGCTCACTACGAATTTGAGCCACTTGAGCATCAGCAGCTTCTTTAACAGATTTGAGTTGTTGTTCAAGTTGTTCAATCTCAGTCTTGAGTGCTTCGATGGATACATCTGGTGTAGGCGTTTCGGGTTCTGCTGCTGTGTTGGATTCTTCTTGTTGATCTCCTTCCTCAGCCGATGACTTTACATTCTCCGATTCGCTCTTTTGTTCAAGTGATGCTTCCACTTGACTCAACTTTTGCTTGAGTTCATTCAAATCCGTTTCCTTGGCAACCAACTCTTGTTGCTTTTCTTCTAATGATGCTTTAAGTTCCTCATTCTATAGGATCCATGAAAAATTCCATAAATAAAAATGATTTGAGATAGGACATGTGATTTCATACCTTAGCGCGAAGCACTTTGAGCTCGGCTACAGCTTCGGAAGGCTTGATCCCATTGGTGGTGGATGTCGTAGTACGAACAACCGATGGTTTACGTGTGGCAGTGGTTGGAGAAGCAGGGGTGACTGATGTTCGCCTAGCAGCTGTAGTAGAAGCTGTAGGAGAAGTGGTCTTTCTTAATGTTGAAGAGGTTGATGTAGTTGATGCTTTGCTAAGAGTACTGCTTGTACGACTGATTGGTGTTTTAGTCGGTCGAGAAGTGAGCGGGGTACGTGTTGAAGAAGCACTCGTTGTCGTTGAACGAACAGAAGAGCGAGTTGTACTAGTGCTTGTTGATCCATCAGCATTGCTTTTAGCCATGCGTGATGCTGTACTAGCTGTAGCACGTGAAGCTGTTGAAGGAGTTCTTGATACACCAGTAACAGGAGTTCTTGTGGCTCGTGTAGTAGAAGTAGTACTAGTGGTGGTGGTGCCTGAGGATCCTCTTGTGGCGGGTACCTTTGAAGGACGTGGCGGGGTAGCAGTACTACTAACACCAGCAGCTGCCAGTGAAGAAACTCTCGGTTTCCGAGTTGTTGTAGTTGAAGTACCCTCTGTCATGATAAGAATACAAGCCAGAAAGGGTAAAGGAAAGTAGAAAGAAAAAAGTAACAGCTGCACCTGACGGCTGATGATATTTTTAAGCTCTCTTAGTCTCCATGGCAACACACATACACACACTTTAGGTTACCCCAGCACCAATGGCAACTGGTCCCGACAAAGAGCTACTACTCTACTCATCTGTCATCATTCTTCTTTATATATATAGAAACTTAAACAATCTAGTATTAGAATAAAGTCATCGTGTCATTTATTTGATCTGTTGCTGAAATAATTACTTTATAGCTCCCTTTTCTTCTTTCATCCATGGGTAAAAAACAAAGTCGTTCTCAGCAAGGTCCACTCATCCAACGTATACCAACAAAGAAACTACCACAAGATGACATTGCAGAAAGTGAAAAGATGAGACTCATGCAACAAGCTGGATTGTTGGAAAAGGTCAAGAAACGCGAAGCAGAGATTGCAGCAAACAACATTGGCACAGCAGTTTACATTTGGCAAGCCATCTTTATGTCCATTCCCTTTGGCTTATTGGTGGGTGCCTTTGACGTTACTGTTAAAGTTCAATACAGTGAGCCATGGAATTATATCGAGTTGTTCATTCGTTCCTGCAAGGCAATGCCAGGTACAAAGATGACACGAGTTGCATAATGGATATGATACTGAAACCTGTCGTATCGTTAGCTTTATTCCCATTCATCTATATCACCAATCGACACAGGAACAGTCGATGGATGCAAGCCATCATGGCCATTGGATCGACAGTAGTTGGTGCCTTTTTATTATACACATTACGCAATACACCATCATTGGGACAGATGGCAAGAGCACCAGGACTTGCCACTATTTGGATTTACTTTATCATCCAATTGGATCTCTTACCAGCTGTAGTCACCCTACTTTTAGTAGCATTATATTGGTACTTTGGATTAAGAGACAAATAAATCATGTCTCTTTATTTATGCAAGCGAGTGTAATAATATGCAGTGATAATGCTAACAGCAAGTGCGCTGAACAATAATGATGATGATGTGTTTGGCCAGTTATTACCATTCTCCTTGGATCCTTGGATGGTGGGTATCAGCTTTCCTTGTTCAGAAAGTTCTTGGATTTCATCAAAGACGGCAATATTGAGTTCAAATGATCGGATGGCTTCTTTCACAATCAGATCTGCATACAAGTGTAAGGTGACACTGTCCCATGACCTCCGTAAAAAGCTTAAACTTACCTCGTGTCTTTTGAGTAACATGCACCGTGTCGAGCTTTTCACGATATTCATTCTTGAAAGCGTTTTGGTTTCCAATATTATTAAAGGCATAAAAACCCAAACCTTGGTCTGAATCCCATTCGCCATCAGTTTCTCGTAATCCCAACACGTGCTTCTTGAGTCGTTTGGCTAAAATCTGTCCACCGCTGAGATCCCCCAGATACCTGGAATAGCTATGTGCTACCAACAAAGCAGGCTCAATCCCACATGCTTGCTCCATAGCATTAACATATTGTTTTACAGCAGGTGTCATTGTTGATGGGTCGGTTACTTGGGACAATTTGTCCTTGCCATAATAGTATTCCAAATCTATATATCAAAAACAATGAGCTTTCCTTATTAAAATAAAAGCATTTTCTTTGTGTACCTTGCAGAAGGGATTTCGATCGTACAAGTTCATAGGGAAAGTAGATGGCTTTGATGGCTGGCGTGTCCTTGTGCTTTTCCAAAAGTCGCTCCAGGGTTCTGCATATCACCATACATGTTAGACTTATGTATGCATGACGCCATCTGATACTATAAACACATACTCATAAACAAAGTAAAGCGAGGTGATATATCGACCATATTCGTCACGATTGATCTCTCCTCTCATGAATCGCCTGTCATATGCATGTCAATAAATATAAGGGTGTCTTTTCAGTATAGCATCCGATTTACTTTGTAAAGACGCTATTTTCAGCAGCCTTGTGAGCTTCCTTTGTGCCTTCGCGCATGGCTGCTGCTAATTGAGGGTCTTGTAGAAAGTCATCATTATGGCTTTCAAAAACGGGCAATTGATGAGCATGTGGTAATGTGGTGGTGTCAATGGCAATGGTCGACATGGTAGGTGAGAGAAAAAAAAAGATGAATGTACTATCCACTCGATTGGGTACAGGTTTGGTACATCATTTAAAGGGTAGTGATTTTTGAGTTATCTGATCAAATATCAAGATCTTGATAAGCCCCGATGTTGGATGACCACGTCCCACATCACTCCACCTATACCAACGAACCATCTCAGCATTCTTCCGATTTCGGGGTGCATTACCGTTTGTATCACTGCAACAATGGGGAATCCAGAATCGATTCTACGCGATAAATCTAAAGAACACCACTCAACCACTTGGATGTCGCCGATAATGTTTCAGTGGCGATAACACAATGGGTGATATCGATCAGCAGCAGTAGATGCTAATATGAAGCAGCTTGCTTGAACAATGGTATTCACCATGCCGTAATAGCTCGAATCTAGCCATGCATGATATTTGATACTTAATATTAGATGCCTTCATCTTTTTCTTTACAAAGACAACATGACACCTTTTGAACCTTGTCCACACCGGCTATCAAAAGCAGAATCTTGCAATGTCCTGCCGTTGCGTGCACATGGAAAGCACACATGGCATGTACCTCGGAAGTGTACAATTAAGTGTGATATCCTTGTGAGAACTAAAATGATAAGCGCGTCGGAAAGTACCAAAGACAAAGCATGAGACTTGGGGAAATGAAATTGGTATACCATGGTTTTTTCTTGTCAACGAAATGAAATCTCAATCCATCACTAGCATCTCTACTGGAAATGCTTTACAATGCAGTATAGATGTACTGATCACTTCTCTCTTTATAAAAGCACCGTGGCTGCTAGTGGAATTTTTCGTCAAGAAGCTATTATAAGCACTATCTAACACCATCCTACTATCCATGCGCGCACTGACCAGTAACATCAAGATAACTCCCGCGCCCTTTTAGTTTTGTTTCACAGACCAGTCTTTGTGCATCTAATAGTATAGTCAAAATCTTAAAACCTAGCAAAGAACACATTGATTATAATAATCATACACAACGAAAACACCTTCTTATTGCGTTCGAACATGTTCCATTAACGTTTTAGTTTGTATACACGTCAAGGCTGATATTAAGGCTCTGGTTCATTTGGCGCTGCTTTGGTTTCCTATGGTCTGCTTTCGTGCAAGCAACAAGGTCCTTTATGTCGGCTCGTATACCGCGTACACTTTAAATGGAATGGTTTTATACGAAAAGGCAAGTAGAGTGAAAGCAATGAATATTGGTTTATTGTATGTGATAATAACGATGATGGTATGATTGAATAGTTTCTTGGTCAGACAATGCAAGATTTGGGGTATCATCTACTTGGGTTCAACTCGGAAGCCGTTAGGTCATCCCACGGAATGTGGAGTGGTGGCACACTGCCCTGACAATGGCATGTCTCTTTGTATTCGCAATATGCTTATGGTAGCAGCAAGTGATAGGTGACTATAGAAAATACTGTAATAGCAAATAAATGCCATTGTCCGATGATGGATATTATGACCAACCCTTATTTGGTTATACCATTTAGTTACTGATTTATGCATGAACAATCAATCACACCTAGATTCTTTGATGGTCCACCATCCAATTAATCAAATCATGCATTCTTTGTTAACGCAGATATTCACACGCCAAAGTGCAATATAAACAAGAATGTTGTCACCTACTTTACTCCCACACATCTCTTTCCTCTATTATAACTTCTTGACTGCTTGCTCAAGTATTGGTGTGTATCATGTTTGATATCATTCCTGTGAATGAAAACCGACATATGTATTGATTGTTTTTTATTCTTCTAGCTTTTCATTGCTATCATACTCTCATTTTCAATACGTAACTTTATGGAGCGTACAACGGAGGAGGACTACAGCAGCTCAGCTCAATTCTCGTGGAAATGTGCAGAAGCAAAGAAACGACGAAAGCATCTGAATGTATACATGAGTAACAGTTATGGAGACACGGATTTTGGCGACATCAATGATGACAATCATAAGGTAGCGCCCTTATAATGCTAACGCTGCATTTCCTCACAAAGGCTCTGATTAGTGGATGATCGGATACAAAGATATGACAGAGGGAAGGTGTACCAAGGAGCAGGAATTTATCAAATTCCCGCATACTGTAAGCTGTTGGATTTGCTGTATAACATTTAGGTTTTATCGGTTTTGACTCTTGTGGTAGATCACTATCATATATATCTGTGCTGTCACCCACTCACGATGTGCTATATGGAGGATGTCGCCTACTGAGAAGAGCTAGATTATGAAAGCGTTGGATGTGAAAAAAGGTACATGGAGCAAACAGATGATGAAGTTTTCCTGGCGTGCCGTAAAATGCAGCTTTTTTTGGATGATGATGATTGAAGCAACCATTAATTGAAGAATGTATTCAGCACATCAAGAGAGAGGATTGTAAGTATTGTCCAAGGTCGTTGAACAGTTACTAATCTACATAATGATGATACTAGGTTATGTATACCGTCAGCAACACTCGCACATCCCTGCAAACAAGCATGAAAAGAGGACGTTACTGTCATATGAATTTGATCGCGAATATCTGCCAGCACAATGCAAGGAGCGTTCCAAGCAGCAGTATCGCTACCTTGTTGATGGTTCCATGTGCTTTAGAGGAGTAGAGAAGAAGTATGTGTTCTGAACCTGGAATAACGTCAGATTTGTAAGAGTGGGATTTCGATCAAACAGTGCGTTACTGCAAAATGAAGCGCTTGGTGAACTTACACATACGATTTTCCTCACCACAAAATCTGGTACAGCGAGGATGCAATCATAATACGGCACGATACCAACGAACATCATTGCTTTGATATATACTTTGGTATGTACGTTTATGTTCTACGAGTAAACATCCTGATGAAGATAATAGACGTTATATCGTCTGGTATCAGCATACCAGTCCAAGGTGCCAGACCATGGGATGACGGATAATTTCAAGCGGCAAAATAGCTATTGGGCATGGTTGTATAAACGCACAATGCAAGGCAAAGAGCATATTGATTGACAAGCCATTCAGCAAGTTCAGACATCCGTTATAAACAAGCTATCCGATCGAAGCGTGGCGTCCCTGCTGATTCAAAACTATTATATCACGCAGCTTTGTAAGATGGTGAATATGTATCATCAGATGACAATGTATAATAAAAGTATTGATGTAAAGGGACTATTGTACTAACTTCTTTAATGCAATTGAATTATTATACTATGCATACATTCTATAACGAACTAGTCTAGCTTTGCCAATCATCGCCTTGCAGTTATCGTTATAAAGTCGAGCATTCCTGATCGTTGCCTTGCAACTATCGTATAGAGTCTAGCAGTAAATAGTAGTGCAGTGCAACGTTGCGCATTCCTAGCAACCCACTACAAAACATTACTTATATACTATGCTGGCATGCGTATCAGTTGTATTTTCCTTTATTCCAAGATGGGTAAAAGCCTACTCTTTCTAATAAGGACAGCGCTGCTTGGCTAAACATGAGCAAGGGATAGTTGATTCTACGCACAGCTTGTATGGATTTGTGTGCCTGATTTTGCACGCGACATGCGACCAAGCCGTATGTTGTTATTACTCGCTTTGGCTTATTTCATACGGCGAGTGTATTTTTTGAATTAGATAATAATTGGATGGTTGGCGTGCGCCTTGTTGGCTTCAAGTTCTTTCATGGTTGCACGATATTACACTTTAGTGTATGCTGTAGTTCAATGTGTCATGTTTTTATATGGTATTAAGGATGAAGAACTATTCTAAGTACTACACTCGAATGGGTCGTACTTGTTCGGTCTGATAAAAGGACACAAGAAGCAACCCAAGCCCACAGTGGCCGACCCTGGGGGCAACTCCCCCCGTAGTGGTTTTCCAGTGCCTTCTCTCACCCGGGGTCGCCGGTTCCAATCCTTCTGTGGACATCAGGTCCTTATTTGTT